>PXNZ01000187.1:0-58466 GCA_003012085.1 Trichoderma brevicompactum | reverse complement strand
GGGGGATTACTTTACATGAGGCGGGCGCAGAAAAGGGACAAATGATTCCTAGGGCATGCGAGAACGGGAATGAGTTTTACGCAATTTGGTGAAAGAGGAAACGGACACGCGCATTTTATTTATATACATGTATAATGAATAAAGGATTTTTAAATATACCATGTGACTTTTGTTGAGTTTTGTTTCTGTGCTGGTGGATTTGGGTAGATGGCAATATTGTACAAGTATCTTTGTGCGTTATGTCAAGTACATCCCCTTTTACTATGGATTTTAGTGCTCTATTGGTACTAACAACTAGCACCTCGGTAGGTAGGTAGGTAGGTAGTTGTCTTGACCAAAAGAGTTGATAAAACTTCCAGAAAACTATCAACACAAGTCAACTTAGTAAATTGATCATCTCAATAAGAGCAAGTACAAGTCACATTCAGGTACAAGAATCATTAATTTGAAAAAAATAAAAAAAGATATAGTATTGTTGCTGGCACTAATAGCTAGATATGCAAGAGGTATACATGTCGTTGTTCAGAGTTTTTTATCATATACATGAGCCGTTTTGTTAAATTCCACATTATGTTTGTTTTGGTTCCGTTGGGGCTCCTTTTTTGGTTCGTGTTTCGTTGGTCCCCTCCTAAGCCAGGCAATACAGGATCTAACACAGACACTTTCAAAGCTTCTTCAAATTCTTTTTTGTTTTGGGTAAAAAAAGAAATTTACTGCTTGACGGTGTTGATCTTGTCACGCTGGCCGTAAGAGCGGGTAGCGAAGTCGCCCTGGTAGACGATCAGGTCCTCGGGGCGGTAGTCGTGGCGGCCGCTCAGGTAGCTGTCGAGGATGGCCTTGGTGCCGTCGGCGTAGCGCTTCTGGGCATCCAGGGAGGTACCGGACATGTGGGGGGTCATGGCGTTACCGAAACCGAAGGGGTTGACGGCAGTGCGGAGAGGGTGGTCCTCAGGGGCGGGCTGGGGGAACCAGACATCACCACCATAACCGGCGAGGTGGCCAGACTTGAGGGCAGCGGCGACATCCTCCTTGACGACGATGGCACCACGGGCGGTGTTGACGAGGTATGAGCCTGGTGGGAAGGGTGAAGGGTTAGCATCCAGCTATTGTTTTTGGCTTCTTTGAGGGGTTATTAGAACTTACCAGGCTTCATCTTGGCAATGAGCTCCTTGTTGAACAGACCCTTGGTCTTCTCGTGCAGAGGGCAGTTGATGGTGACAACATCGCACTGAGCAAGCATCTCCTCAAGAGTGTCGACACGGCGGCAGCCAATCTCGGCCTCCTTCTCGGGGGACAGACCCTGGTAGTCGAAGTACAGCAGCTCCTTGCAGCCGAAGGGCTTAAGGCGGCGCAGGACACGCTCACCAATACGGCCGACGGCGACGGTGCCGACAACCTTGCCCTCGAGATCGTACTCCTGCTTGGCGACGGCGGCGACGTCCCACTTGCCGCTGGCGACCTGCTCGTGGGCGGGGACGAAGTTGCGGAGGAGGACCAGGATGGTCATGACGACGTGCTCAGCGACGGAGGTGACGTTGGAGCCGGTGACTTCAGCGACGGTGATGCCGCCATTGGTCTTGTTGGCAGCGAGCAAGTCGACGTGGTCAGAGCCGATACCAGCAGTGATGGCAATCTTGAGGTTCTTGGCCTTGGCCAGACGCTCAGCAGTCAGGTAGCCAGGGTGGAAGCTGTGTGATGGTGGTGGTTAGCAACAAATTTGAGAGTTGTTGAGAGGCGTCGTTCAAAAACATACGGAGTGGTGATGATGACTTCGGCGTCAACAAGCTCCTGGTCGAACTTGGAGTTGGCACCCTCCTTGTCGGAGGTGGTAACCAGGGTGTGGCCCTGGTCCTCGAGCCACTTTCGGATACCAAGCTCGTTCTCAGTCGTTCCGAGCAGAGCAGGGACCTGCAGAGTTTTCCAGTTAGCTCTCGAGGTTCTCTTGTGAAATCATAATCATACGAGCCCATGCTGGAAGCTCCCCGCATGGCACAATAGATTGGCGTTTCGGCAGCCGTCAGCCGGTTTCCCCCCCCGCATTCTGCACCAGATTGGCGGAGACTTGGGCTGAGAGCCGGCGCGAGCGGCCCCGGTCTTTTTTTGTGGTTTCTGGGTCCATCACGGACCCCACAAATATGGCCGAATAGTTGTTGTGACATGCGAGAAAGCCAACAATAGGCACAACAACTTATGTGAAGTCGTAGTTGTAAAAGAGAGGAGAAAGAGAATACTCACTTCCTGGGCGTGCTTGCCACCATCGTAGAGGACGAGGAGAACTTTGACCTTTTCGCGGGCGGTTGTCAGCGTTCGGATCGTTGACTGCATAGAGCGCGGCTTGGTGAAGGAGCCCAGCTTGGAGGTGGTGAGGCCAGCTCCAGCTCGGGATGAGAATTGACGGGCAGCAATAGAAGGGGCAGCGGAGGAAGCAGAGACAAGGGTTGCTCGCGAGGCGAGGGAAACAGAACGGGAGATGGGGCGGAAAGATACCATTTTGGCGGTGTTTGTGAAGAAGCTTTGAAAGTGCTGCTTTGAACTGGAGGTGGTCGAGGAGGTCGATCACCGGCGAGAGCTTATATATGTAGAGACTGGGCTCAGGGAGATGTCGAAGAGGTGGTGGAGGCGAGCAAGGGTGGAGAGCGATGGGCTGATCCTGTCGTCTGTCGGGCGGCTGAATTGAGGCTTGGTTGTTGTGGGCTTTTCGCCTGCAGGCTTATCTGGAGAAGGATGGTTTGGAAGGTTGGTTGAGTGATTGAGTAGTAGAACAGCGTCGTAGTTGGTTTGGACCCCGATATTTATGCTCCGAGCCGCTCGCGGAATCCCTCTTTTTTTCCTCTTTTTTTGTTCTCTTCTCCTCTTACGAGAGGCCACACAGTGCCATGAATAACCGTGAGGAAAGCCCCTCAACTACGTAATTGCCCTTCGATGGCCTTCTCCTCACTGCTCATCCCGTCGTGCTCTGATGGTCTGAGCTGGGCGCAGCCATTCGCCGGGGCCCACGGGCTCGCAGCAGGCTCGGCATCCCACCGACAACCGCCATTGGGGCGTCTCCAAAAAAAGCCGTCGCCTCCGCAGGACCGCTTAGCAGCAGCAGCAGTTTCGGATTCGCGTCAAAGGAGGAGAAGAGGAGAAGGGGGGTCGGACGGGCCCCAATTAATCTGGCCGAAAGACGTAATTGCTGGTTCGCCAGGAGAAGAGCGTACATATCTCGGGATTCGGGGCGCGTTGGAGATGTGGGGAGATGCCGCTAGTTGGGCGCGGATGAGCGGCTTAGCGCAGAGAGCGGGGGTTGAAATCAGCCAGAAGGGTGCTGATCTACTAAATTATATCAAATTGTTCCGGATATGTTGTCGTGGTAGTTTTATGTTTAGTGTTTCGTCGTGCTATTTGCATCGAGATGTCTGCAATGGATAAGATGGTGCCCAAGGCGGTAAGCCATATGCAATGCTTTTAGGAGTATTGCAAAGTACTATATTGTAGATGTAGGTACATCTAGAGGACAGCTGTCTTGTACCTACCTAGGTACTATGCCCATGGCTTGCCGCTGATGCTGCATCTACTCCAACAAATGCTACCCCAGCAATAACATGCATTGCATCCTCTGCGAACTAGCATCAGCCAAACGCCGTGCTATTTGTTACACCAGCGACGCAATGCCACTCTGCTAATGCAAATACACGGACGCAGCAATGCAAACGCAAATTCTAAATCGTGCGAGGCTGATTCCGCCGTGTGATTGAGGCAATTTTTCAGTTGCGATCCATTCTATTTTCCCCTTAGTTTGAGCCTCGACGCTCCCGAGCACAACGCTATGATTTGCTTCATTTCACTTCCCACAATGTATACCTGTAGTGCCTAAAATAGTACCTACCTGTACCGAATTAGGTCTTACAGCTTGTACTCGTCGAGAGATTTTTACCAAGCATCAACTAACAAACCTCTGCATGTATACACGGAACCTAAAAGTTAAGCCGGACAGACGCTGGCAGCCAATCAGCAGCTCGCCTTGCACCATCCATTGCGCTCCTCATCTCCTGCTAGCTCCTCTGCGTATATGCACGAATGTCTTATAGCAATATAGCAGCGCGCAACATCATTGGCTCGACCTCCTCTTTCCCCCTCTCTCTGCTCTTTGCTCTTCTTCTTCTTGTTGTTTGCCTCGCTTGCTTGCTCATGGTGAGGGGTCCCTCCCAAAAGGAATCCAAACATGTACTATCATGTTCCAGCCGCTTGGGAGTTTGGGAAATTTCCCCACATTCTGCGCCCCCCGCTTTTATTCCCCGCTGAAGACGACCTCCGAATAGTGACACTGACACCCTGTCAGCCTTGATGGGATAATACATCTAGGAATGCTGCAGATTGTGTGCATGTGGACGGCCGTGCTATGGAAGGTAGCAAAGTTAGCGCGCTGCTGACCCCAAAAGGACTTTTGCATGGACTAGATATAAGTACCTTGGTGAACCTATCCGGGTACCTCTCCAAGTGATGAGGTACAAAGGTACTTACTTGTACCTACCCTAATATGCATTCAATCTACCATGACCTGTATACTGCTCCGCCATTGATGATTATTCATATTTTATGAAGAATTAGTAAAATAGAAAAAAGAATGTGATCCATTTCTTTTCAGAATTCTTAATTATCAGTGAGTATAAACATATGATTATTGTAGTGCTAGCCAGTTTATAGAGTTGGTTCCATATAACCCTGGTCTCCGTGTAAGTGTGATGCTGATTACCCCAGCCTCCCTTCTATATCCACGATGCCATTATTAAAATAACTAGACCACTAATTAAACACAAAGGAGACATTCCTAATCTTGCTGCAACCTCAAGGCAGGTCTAGCAACGAGCTGAGCCGCATACTGCACATGCCCTTCCCGCCTGGCTCCTCTACGCGTGTTTCCTGCAGGAACAAGCGGGTCGATATCAACGGGTCCTCTGTCATCGGGCATCGATTTATCGTACGACTAATGTGCTTCTAGAAGGATTCGTTATCATACTCTCGCCACGCAATGACGACAGGCCAGATGCTCATCTTCTGTCCGCAAAGACCCACCGCGATCATATCCACTACTTTATGTTATCATCATGTCAGGATTCTTAGTGTATGAGATCCAAATACGCGGACGTTTTCTTTCCATCTATTGTCATACGTCATAGCCAGCTGAACCGCGATTGGTATAATGTGGATCTCATAATCCCGTGTAAGCTGTAGATACGGGAGAGCTCAGGGGTTGTAAATGGGTTGCGTATGTAAGAGCCAGTGCTATATCCGACTATATGAAAATGTAGCAAGAAAGCAGTGGAGCAGATCTTTGTGCTCTAGAGCATATTTCCGCTATTTATCCAACTATATGTTTGTTTGCCTCATCAACTGCGTAAATTCTCCTCGGGCGAACAAGGAGGTATGCAGTGGGATGCCGCCTACTATGACTTTAAGGTTTCACAGCCAATCCAAAAGATGAAGAAATTCATTCTTATTCTTAATTAATAAATTTGTACTCTAACAATTGGGAAAATATCATGGATGATTTATCTTCTGTTGTTATAAATGTTGTTTTATCATTGCGATGACCCACAATTATTGAGCCCCATTAGGCAGGATGACGAACACGCCCCGAATTGATGGCAAATATGTATATATATATATAACACTCTTTAGACTTGTTCTGCAATCGCTATGGCATCCTATGGTCAAATGAAATCCTAGCTTATTTGTTTGGCAGTCCGGGATAATGCAGCCATCGCGTCCGATCTACAAAGGTACCATGGACATGCAATTGCGAAGTACATGTAGGTAGTGCAATAAGGCTGCAGCTCCTAGATCAACTCCTCCCACGGCAGAGCTACTCTTGGAACTGATCTTAGCGACATACACCACCTCCTCCTTGACGGCGTCAGCAAATCTAGGCCTGTCCATGTACGAGCCGTTGCCTTGGCATGCATCAGAAACACAGTTGACGGCTGATGAAGACACCCACTCCCCTTGTGCGGGCACCAACAAAAAGCACGCCCTCTGGTGACTCTCTTCCAATAATCACGTCACATCGTATAGCTTCAACCTAGTTCCCATCTAGTCGAGGCATGCAGGTACTAGGTAGCTGTTCCCCGCTTGCCGGGGGGGCCGGGATGCTTCCAACGACGCTCACCGAATCTCCGAACCTCCTCCCGCCTCTCCTGCATCGGCCGACCAGCCCCGCAAAGGACGGCGTTCAAACTCTCACACACCCGGCACCAGCGGAAAAGGTCATATATACGGCAATCTCGCGCGTGCCAGGCGCATGTTATCCACCCACGAGTGATGCCCACTTCCCCGAGCATCCTCCATTGATTTCGGCGTTGCGCTCGTCTGAAGCTATACATGTACAGGGAATGCGCCGCGTGCCTGCAGAATTGCCGCAAATCCAGAAGCCTTTTGCCGCTCCTGTTTGGAACAGAAGTGCCGCTGCATGTTTGCAACTCGTGGTTACATGTATTATGAGACAATTACACAATCCAAATGTGATCCAACGGGTTCGCCGCTGCAAAAAAAAACCAAAACAAGTGAGGTTTTCCAACCCCCGCGTGCCAGCCTAGCGAGACAAGTCCGAAGCGAGTTGAAGCCCGCTGCGTGGAAATATCCCGCCAGTCGGTCTTTCGGGTCAAGTGCGCGGCCTAAGCCCTTCTCAGGGAGCTCCAAAAATGACGCGTTACTAAAGCTGGAAGCCCGCGAGACTGTTGCTGATTGGATCCCAGAGAACTGCAAGACCACCCAGACGAAGAGAACCCCCCACGAATCTCGAGTCTGCCACACCGTGTCCGCGCACGGTGGCAGGTGATGCTCGAGTTGGGGACCGAAGATCAAGCTCTGGAATGCCGACCCTTTGCGTCGGCTTAAATTTCTTCCCGGTCGATATTGCGCATCGATGAAGACGTGGATCGGCCGAGCGGCGGAGCAGGCTTGAAAAGATACCAGGGTATATATGCTTTGTCGTTTGACGAGGGGACATGTCTTATATGCAGCTGAGAGTAGCTAGCATATTGCATAACCCGATAGATGAAGACGCAGCCGTCACAAGTACATGGCGGATGGCCAAAAGACACTTCGACATCCTGACCTGCTAGCCATAAACCAACCAGAGTCAACATACGTCGAAATCACGACTTTTGAACGACGCGGCGACTCAGACAGGACTCTTTTGTCCGCTCATATCACGGAATTACAGCGAGGTGTCCTGTGTCACCCACATTTTCCTCACGCTCGAGTATCCATCTATGAGAGAGAATACTCCGTATTACTCAGCCGAACCAGCACCTGGTGCTCTACTAAGCTGGAGGACACAACATGACTTGCTCGAGATGCGAGATTGGGCTTTACATGACTAGGTAAGCTATTGCGCGAGACTGGGCAAAATAACAGCGAGCGATTTAGGGTCTGGCGAGTGCAAAAATTGTGTTCAAATCCTCCCATCTACGGAGTATCATTACCGCCCTTTCGATTTTGACACCATCTCGATCCTCACCGGAATACGAGAAGGGCTCGAACAAAGTGCCTTTGTTTGGAAATGATGGGCGCCGCGCTTCTGGAATATAAACTCGTGTCGGTGCCGTGCTGCCGTTGAACAATTGCGCTTCATTCTACTCCGTAATAGCCCCTCGTTTTCATCCTACTATCGGGCGTTCCTTACTTACCCCTTATAATGTTTCTGATGAAACCAATATTGGATTTGGGCAATGGTAAGCTCATCTGTACCCAGTAAGCCGTGTTCGCAGTAGCTCAGGTATTTTGTATTGCTCGTTATGCACGCAGGTATGCTTAAATGGCGTCAGATGTGCAAGAGTCCTCGTATCTACTCCGCACATAGAGTAGATCTAGTCCATACAAATCTGCTTCTATCCCTCGGAAAGCGAGTAGCATGTATTAGGAATTTAAAAGCCAGTCAGGATAAAGGACGTAAAAACAGAGTACAAAATAGTGAATTGTAAAAAATACAGCAGTTGCAGAGTGTCGATTCAGCAGCTCCTCGGCCGAATCCCCCAGCTAGACGGTTCGGAGCCGAGCAGCTGTCGCCGAGTTAATCAGTACCCGACCAATACTCTAGAAATGGTACTAGATCACCGTGATCAGCAATATGAATGCCATAGAGATTAAAGACAAGACCTATAATATGTATTCAGAATGCAAGAAAGCCATACATGTTGATCTACAATTTACATTTCCCCCATCTCGGAAAGCTCATCAATAAAGAAGCTGGAAGCTTGAAGCTACCCTGCAACTCTCCGGATGGCTCTTCGGTTTCGCAAACAACCATTGATCCTCATTTCAAAGAGAAGAATTCCATCATCTGATTTGTGAATATATGCAATGTAAACCTTATTGATGCCGCATAGGGAATATCTAGGAAGCTGAGTCGACTAAGAGCTGACTGCTGCAAATGAGCTGCTTTTGCTCAAATCTTGTGCATGGCTTCCATTCATCAATACTACTTTCATGAAAAAAACATCTTCCATCTTATGCCAGGAGAAGAGCTGAAATCAACAAAGACTATTCCGTAATCCATACTTCGAATGAAGCAAGAGGTTGCTTCCTATCCCTCAAATTAAACAACGTTGCTCTCGTAAAAACAGCGGTGTACACTGATCCCCATCATATTTGACGCTTGCAGCAGACAGCAGGCTCTAATTGAATACGCTCGCGATACTACCAGTAACGGAAAGAAAGAAACCATCCTCAGGGACACAATTGCTCTGCCGACCAGGGGTCAGCACCAGCCGCTTTGTCTCTAGAACGACAGGGGTCTCGCCCACCTATTCCGCCCTAGTCCCTCGTATTTGTGGCTCTCCTCCCATAGATAGATCGTGGCGGCAATGCCTGTAGCGACGACAAGCACGGGCCGAAGAATCTACTAGTCATTTTCTTGTCTAGATGCGCATCTCCCGATGGGAGTGGCGCAGGCGGCTTCTGGGTGAATACAGGAGGAGCTGGAGATGGCCAAGGCGGAGGGTTTTGACGACGCTATTCGGGCAATTTGAGAAAAAAGGTGTATATATTTTTAGTATATCGTGTACTTGGTAGACCCAGAACACTGTCCCAGACATGTATCCAGATGCCTCATAACTCAATTACTGCATGTAGGCTGAGTGTGGAGCTTTCAGGAGAAAGGCTTGTCATGTGAAACGTAGCACAACACTACACGGAGAATCTGTTCCGTGCCATGATGAACGGAGAAGCCCGTAGCCATGGCAAAATGATCGGGCAAGTATCAACACGTCTGTCCGCTGTGCTAGAAGGCCGACGGAGGTTGAAAGTCATTGATCATGTGCGGCTCCGACCTCCGCTGTTTAAGTGCGTACGAAGCGTCAGCACAGCCTCTCGGACAATATGCACGACGACTGCCGGCCAGCAAGTAGCCTTGTGGGGACTTGTTTGCTCACGAGAATGCTGTATACGGAGAATGGTGTTTCTCGAAGCCAATCGGACTGGCCGTGAGACAATCCTAGGCCATTTCCTACATGTTTCTCCCGTTTGAAACGTGACTAACGGCAGGCAGGCGAAAACGGGTGATCAGCAGCATAGGGAGAAAATCCAACACACATTTGCCTCGGTGAGGCCTCTAGAATGAATATTTTTTTTTGTTGGGGCCCTGTGGATGGGTGAATTGTCACCAAGTCATGGCGGCCTGAGAATTTTCCGCGGAAGAAGACGATATCATCCACAGAGCTCCACTGCCAACTCCTTATACTTGCATGAAATCGCATCGGGCATTGAAGGGACTCCGTGCATACGAGAAAGCCAGAGGGATGAAGTAATCACAGCTTCAGCAGTGGAATCATCGGTCGACTGACACGAACACAAGCCAGAGAGGGAAGTCCGGATGACGGCAGCTGTTATTAGGGCGATGGCCGATCTTGTGGTGTTTTGGGTTAAAGCCAAGAAGTGGATTGTAATTCTGGGCAGCTCGGAGCTGGAGCTCTGGATTAGTCACTGTGGCTCTAAAACAAGGGCAAAGTTTAGCTGCTGCTAGATCGAATGCATGTTTGTTCTCCTTTGCATATGCACATGTGCAGGCATGCATGAAGCCAACCGTGTTGATGGTATCTGGTCTTTTCTGGATCATTTTTCATCTCTTGGTTATCAGCATACAATTATGCTGCAGCATTATCCAGGAACCAGATGAGGAAAGAAAATGTAATCAATGTCCCCAAACAGCAGTTGTAATCAATGCAAAACTGGGGACGGAGTAAAGCAGAATACGAGCTGATGACGCTGCCGAAGGCATATTGCCGATCTCAAGATGTGGCACGCCGTCGGCATTTTAGCTTCGTATAGCTAGGGAGCTTAGGGAAAGTATGATGCTGTCTTGCTCCCCTAAGTGGCCTAGGCTAGCGGCCTTAGCATGCCGCGATGGCGCTGTACTTTGGGGGTTATTAGGCGCTGCCGGCTGTTGGTTTGGGGGCGACGAGGGGGATTTGGCGGGGGAAGCAGCTTCCTGGCGCTGAGTGGCAATGGCCTCGGAGCAGAGCAAACGCACCCAAGCGAAGCCCTAGTTGCGGTGCTCGACTCAGCAGATCCGCTGCCTGGATGACATCTGACGATCGTGGAGACCTGGGCAGCAGGTATAAGAACCGGTGAGATCGCCCGTCGTTGGGACCAAAGACCCTCTCGTCCTCATCCAACAGCCTGACAAGACAAACCAACCGCCGCTTACACCAAGACCAACGCCAACTTTGCAACTTCTTGATTCCAATCAACCAACAAAACCTTCAAGATGCTCGTCTCTGCTGCTCTCCTTGGCCTTGCCGGCGTGGCTGCTGCTTCTCCCCTCAACATCGTGCCCAACTATCCTCCTCACAAGCTCTCCACCGGCTTCCGCCTGGCCGTCAACGTTACCGACAAGTCTCGAGACTTCAAGCCGTCCATCCAGGGCCTCTACCTCAACAGCATCCACGTCGGTGCTGGCCTGAACCAGGTCGGAATCGGTGCCAAGGACATCTCCAACATCTTCTACCAGAACGGCACGGCTGCTGAATACCGCTTCGGCGCATCGACGACCATCACCGACGAGGCGACTCCCCTCACTCCTTTCGGCCTCTCGCTGTACAAGGACGGCAGCTCCAAGACTCTCTCGACCGCTGCCATCAACGGCGGCGCTGGCACCCCCGGCGTTGCCATCTCTCAGTTCCCCGAGGGCTTCCTGTTCCTCCTGCCCGAGACCTATGTCATCTGCAACGAGTCTCTGGACTACTACCAGGGCGCCCACTTCCTCATCCTCGAGCAGGCTGCCACCACCGTCAGCGAGACTGGCCAGATCGAGAAGAACATTCCTGCTGGCTGTGCTCCCATCCGCCTGCTGCCCGAGTGTGCCAAGCTCGAGGACCTCCCTGAAGGATCCTACGCCAGCCACGAGTTTGCCATCAACTCGGAGTGCTATGAGGACGTTTCTTCCATCAACTGGAGCCTGTACGGCCCATAGACGTGTGCTTTTGGGCGCAGCATTGCAGCGAACCCCTTTTTGATTGAGCTTTGTTATCTGGCGTTGGAAGCGAAGGATATAATGGTGTTACAGTACTCGGTATTGCCCAGAGCGTAAGGGCGTATTTAAAGTAATACAGTAATCTAAATAGTAATACATTAGCAATTATTCATATTCATGATTGTCTTTTTACGTTGATCCTTGACATGTCTAGCATGAGGCCATACCATGCATGCGTATTTGAGGGACAAGAGAGCCTGTAGTAAAGCAGCCAACACAAGCTTATTCCAACACTCTCTACAAACAGTATGGCTTGCGAATGGGGCTAATTCAATATTGCTAAAGATGACCTTTGTTTACCCTGGGGATTGGCAATGGTATTTTGTCCGTTTCCAGCAACGATGTTGTTGGTGTTGGATTTGTATCCGACATGTTGACCAAAAGAAAAACGTGTTGGTATAAAGAATGCGCTACTCCGTTCATGATAAATGACGAGTTGGCTGCACATGTTTGTCACGCCAATAACATGCAAACCGTCAACCTCTAAAGTCTCTTTGAGTGGTTAAGCCTAGCAAGGAAATCTCTCCCACCAGGCGCAGCTATTTGTCACCAAATCTATCTAATCTGGCGACCTACCTATTTCGGAGTCCAAGATGCTATCCACATCAGCTATACTATCTCTTGTAGCGCGCGCAAATCAAGTCCAATGTCTTATTAATGTCTCTCAACTGAGCGTTTTCATGGCGCCTTTTCCGCTATAAATCCCCTAATGCGCCGCCCTGACGCCACACGTACAGGGGTCCTGTGCCTATCTTGATAGCGACCCGTGGTGCTACCCCAGCTTCTCTGCTCCGCCTCAATCCGGGGGCCTCGTCCTCCGTTCCCGGCTTTGCGCAACTCCTTGCGACTTTCTCTAACTCCTCCCCCCAACCTCTCGCACCGCTTTTTAAACACGCATCTCACCTCCGACTCTTCCTCATCCTCGTCGCAAACATGACACGGCGCGTCCCCTCTGCTCTGTCTCTCCGACAACAAGCCTCTGCTGCCCCGATCCCAGCGCCAAGCGCCGACGCTCGTGCTGCTCCTCCAGCCGCCTCAAAGCACTTTGTGCTCGCAGACATGAACGGCCGCCCGCCTCTCGATAACCGCGCGTGCGTCAACTGCATCGCCAAGCTCTCACCCAGCGAGGTCCGCCAGGTGAACTGGCATGTCGACGAGGAGAACGGGTGCCGCCTGTGCGCGGTGAGGGATCTCAAACCCGAGGCGTTCACCAAGCCCTTTTGCGACTTCTTGCGCGAGAATCCCACCGTCTTCCATGCCGTCGACTACTTCAAGACGAAGCTCCGCCAGTCTGGCTACGTAGAGGTATGTGCGCCCGCGGTTCTTCTGATCCCTGGGGGTATCGAATGCTGACCAACTTGTAGCTTCCCGCCCGCGATTCCTGGGTCAACAAGATCCGACCTGGTGGCAAGTACTGGGTCAGCCGTAACGGCAGCTCCATCATCGCCTTTGCGGTCGGCAAGTCCTACAAGCCCGGCAGCGGCGTTGGCATGATCGCCGGCCACATCGACGCCCTGACGGCCAAGCTCAAGCCCGTCAGCACGAAGCCCAACTCGGCTGGCTACGTCCAGCTCGGCGTCGCCCCCTATGGAGGTTCTCTGAACCAGACCTGGTGGGATCGGGACCTGAGTATCGGCGGCCGGGTCATTGTGCGCGATGAGACGACAGGCAAGACCACCAGCAAGCTCGTCAAGCTGGATTGGCCCATTGCCAAGATCCCCACGCTGGCACCGCACTTTGGCGTCGGCATGATGGGCCAGAACAACCCGGAGACGCAGGCTGTCCCCATTATCGGACTGGACAGCTCCGATGGCTCCAGCGTCGAGCTGCTTGGCTCTTCCGGCTCCTTCGTCAACACCCAGCCCCCGAAGCTGGTCAAGCTGATCTCGAAGCAGCTCGGAATCACCTCGTATGACTCCATTGTCAACTGGGAGCTCGAGCTGTTCGACTCCCAGCCTGCTTCCGTCTTCGGCCTGGACAAGGAGTTCATCACCGCTGGACGAATCGACGACAAGCTGTGCTCATGGCCCGCCCTCATTGCTCTTCTCCACTCCACGGAGCGACAAGAGGACAGCTACATCAAGCTGGTGGCTCTGTTCGACGACGAAGAGGTTGGATCCCTCTTGAAGCAGGGCGCCAGGGGTAACTTCCTGCCCTCTACCATTGAACGCGCTGTCGAGGCTCTCAACCCTACTACCTACGGCCCGGGCCTCATCGGTCAGACTTATGCCAAGTCGTTCCTCTTGTCGGCCGATGTCTCTCACGCGGGCAACCCCAACTTCCTCGGCAACTACCTCCCCGAGCACATCCCCAAGCTCAACGTCGGCCTGGTTGTCTGCGGAGACAGCAACGCCCACATGACCACCGACGCCGTCTCGTCTGCCATCCTCCACCGGGTCGCCGGCTTGTGCGGCGCCAAGTTGCAGGACTTCCAGATCCGAAACGACTCGCGCAGCGGCGGCACCGTGGGCCCCATGCTGTCGAGTGCCATGGGTGTTCGTGCCGCGGACGCTGGCTTGCCTCAGCTGAGTATGCACTCTATTCGCGCTACCACCGGCGCGCTGGATCCTGGATTGGGCGTGCAGTTCTTCAAGGGATTCCTCGACTTTTGGGAGCAGGTTGATAGCGAATGGGAGTAAATTTATTTATTTTATCTATGCATGATGGTATAAAACTGTAGCGGATTGCGGTGGATTTAATAGATAGGATAGACGGAGAGAGATGATGCTTCCGAGCACTAGACTCATGTGTCACCCATGACATTTAATAGCGAATAGAACATTTTTTTGCCAACAATTAAAACTATATAATATAATTTATGAACGCTATGCCCCCCTTTTTTTCATCATGCCACCCACCACCTATTACAATTGTGATTATATACCGTGAAATCTCAGATATTAAACAGTTTAGTTTCCTTCCCCATGCCATCACCACCAAACATGATCCTTCCGCCTCCTATGCCACCAGCTTTTGTCCCATCCAGTCTAAAGTCCCGTCTATCTCACGTAACCACCATGCCGTCATTCAATCCGTCAAATATTATGCAGTGTCATTATAAAAAACAACACTCCTCCAAAATTCATCACCTGGGAAAATGAAAAAAAAAAAATTAAAAAAAAAAATTAAGAATTAAACCTCATTCCCGCTATTCCGGGGCTGTAATTCCGGCAGGCTGGCAGCATCATCATCATCGTCATCGTCGTCATCGTCAAAGTCGTCGCTTTGGCCAACCGGATCAGCCACATCGCCCTCTTCGTCGATAGGCTTCCGCTTCTTCTCAAAATCCTGCTTGTGCGCCTCGGCCAGGATCTTAGAGAAGCTTCGAGTGACCGGATGAGGGACAAAACTGAGGTCGGTGCGGCGCCGAAGGCTACCGCTGGGAGGGCCGGCGACGGCAGTGGAGCTCGCAGAGTCGTAGAAACTGGGGTGCTCCGCTGGCTGCGGCTGCGGTGGCTGCGGCTCCTCTTGGGGCGCTAACACGGGGCTGGACTCGGTGCTGGCGCGCTCCATCAGGGGTTCGATGTGGTAAGGCAGGGGAACATCTCGCGAGGCCTTGTATTGGGCTACGTTGGCGCAGTGCTCGTTTTCCACACGGAGGAGGGACCATATGCCTCGGCGGAAGACCTCGGTAAAGCTGACCATGAATGATACAATGGTAGAATGCTGAAGATCGTGAGTGAATATGGCGTAGAAAATCCATGAAAATCGGAGTATGGGATCGACAATCATGATAACGTAGTAGATCCAGCGGTGCTTCAGGGCGAGAATATCGCGAAGCGCAGTGTGCCTGGTTTGAGGCTGAAGAAGGGAAAAATCCATAAAAAGATCCCAAATGCCTTGGCCGTTTGTTAGTGTGTCAAGAGCTTTCATTAGGAGGGGTCAAACGAGAGTGGCTCACTAGTATATACACCGTTGATGGTTGAAAATGCAATGAATAGAGCAAGATTTGAACGAGTCTCGTTGATACGGTAGAGAGATAGACACAGGTAAGACAGTATTGTTGCGGTATATTTGCCACAATTCACCAAGTGCGGGAAAACGTTGCGCGTGTCTCTGTAACGTCGAATACACTGGAGGAAGCGCCATATCGCCGGTAGTGTCGTGAAGAAGCCGAGCAGGCGAGAGCTGGTCGAGTTACACTGACCAGGAGTATCCCAGTGATTGGCATACAGGCAGAAGAAGAGTTCTATATTCTGTCGCAACTCTCAATTAGCTATTATCCTCCGGTAGGTGGTTCAGTTGCCGAGGTGTGTCACTCACCGCCATTGAATATGTCAAGGAGCAGTACATATCTCCAAGGAAGAAATCACGAAACTCTACAGGGTATAACCCAGACAATAGAAGACGCCACTAATTGCAAGGTTAGCATTGGCAAGCACGATGCTTATGATGGGGGCTTAAGGGGTACATACGTGTGAGTATGCAAGCCATCTGCGGCTTCTGTATGCAAAAACCGGGGCGGGAAACAGAATAATGATGATAGTGATGCCAACCAAAAGAACGGGGTAGTAAAGATACATGGAATCGTCTCCGTATCTGCTGAAGTTGGCCCACATGATAACCCCGAAGAGAAGAAGGAATATGGATGGGAATTCAGAGAGCTGGCGCCAATCGAGCTGGCTGCGTTGATCAAATTCAAAAATGAAGGGGTAATTAACCCTATTTCGCAACCAAATGCAGCAATTGATGCAGAAAAAAGAAAAGAGCATGAGCATGAGGAAATAGCCGCCGTACAGCTGCAACAGGTAGCTTGTTTGAAGCCGCACCGTCGAGTCGTCGTGATAGAGTAGCTGGGCGCCATACACAAGACCCTGAATAGTGAAAACAGCTCCCGTGCCGATGAGAAAGCCGTTGAGGAACGAGCTGCCCGACTCATCCTTGGGCTTCCTATGCAGCTTGCGCAGCTTGCCAACCGCAAGCTTTTGGTTCCCGCGCTCAAAGTATCGTGCGTAGAGGTCCTCGACATCCTTGATATGGCCTTCCAGAACATCGCTGTTGACAAACCATGCCTTGTTGACTTTTTCATTCATGAAGCGCATCGGTGGTCGAGCGTTGACAGCCTTGTCATACTTCTTGTTAAGTTTTCGAAAGGCAGTGCGGTTCAACATGGCATAGGATTTAAGCAGCTCCAAGCTACGATAGAACTCCTGCATGGCCAACTTCAACTTCCGCTTCGCCGTTCGGTAGGCCACTTCTTGGTTTTCCGGCCGCCGCACATAGTCCATCCGACTGTCCTGAGCCCTGCTGCTGGCGGCCAGGTGCGGCGTCTGGGGCATATTCTGAAAGCTCTTGGAGTTTGGCCCCGGCGGGAACATTTTGTTCTTGAGAGGCTGCACCCAACTATTCGACTTGTCAGGATTGCCCTCGCTGGTCTTGTGATTGGATGACCGGGAGAGCGAGCGATTCGCCTCCTCGTTGGCGATTTCTTGTATGCGCCGATTGCGCATCTCATGGAGCTGTTCTCGCAGCAACGCCAGCCGCTGCCCAGCCCGATCCTCATTCTTCCTATAAAATGTCTCTACCTTTTCGAGCTCCGAGTCCATGAATGAGAAAAACTGCTGCTCTCGCTCCCGGACAAGGTCAAGACTCTGCCGCGGAAGGCCAGTTATTCGGGCAGAGTCTCTTGCGCTGGAAAAGATACGGGAGAGCGATTCAACGTGGGTGTCCTTTGCTACTAGAGTCGGCAGCGTTCCGGAGCTCAATGGGCCGGAAGAAGACGATCTATGGAAGTTGAAACGGGCGCTCTTTCTTATGGGGCTTAGTGACTGTTTGGCACCTGGAGTTGACGATGTGGTACGAATAGCCGGCGCAGGCAGCTCAAAGTCATCGTTGTCTTTGTCGTTCTGGTTGTTGCTTTGTTCGCCCTGTCGGTTGTCGTCATAGTCTTCCTGAAGGTCGCTCAGGTGGTCCTCGCGTGATAGCGACCGCGAGTGCGCAGTAGGGGTTGGCACGAAGCTGCCATACTGCAGGCTATTGCCATGGCCGGTGAGGGCCTCGTCTTCCGTCTCTTCTGCAGACTTGGCGACCTCCGATTGTCCATGCCATCTTGAACTTGTCGGGACATCATAGGAGGGCCGAGTGTTGTCGTGGTGGGTTGAAGATTTGGGAGAAGGCTCCGGGTGCACATCTGCGATTGAGAAGAAAGTGGGAGTGCGGCGATACGAGCCTCGAGTCCGGGGAGTAGAGCTGGAAGCTCTCTGGATGGCTGAGGCGACGGCTTTTACATATTTCTTCCCCGCCTTGTAGTTTAGGTACTTGATCCGCCATTCTGTAGAGTCGTGACACAAGAGAAAAGAGTCAGCAATCTGACATGTGGTGTGGTTGCACTGGGTATAGCCCTCCCTGCAATCGTTGGTGGCATGGGGGAGAAGAACAAAACACAAGGCATCAAAATTGACAAACAGGAGGACGAAAAGAAATAATAAAGGGAACAGGGCAGCAAATATTGAAAAAGCAACAACGCCATATCCTTACCAGGAACCGCCTCGCGCTCAAGCTCCTTTGCGAACTTCATGGTTTCGCGCAGCCTTCACAGGCCAGGGTTCG
The DNA here is from genome assembly GCA_003012085.1 of Trichoderma brevicompactum. Classification (NCBI taxonomy): domain Eukaryota; kingdom Fungi; phylum Ascomycota; class Sordariomycetes; order Hypocreales; family Hypocreaceae; genus Trichoderma; species Trichoderma brevicompactum. Next base: position 40,405 of record PXNZ01000187.1, on the reverse strand, counting down.
CCGTCCTGCGTGCACAAGCCTCTCCCGGCTGCAGGCGACATAAAAATGCACGTCCGGCCGGTCACAATTCGTCACTCAAGCCCTTCCGCTCCGCGGCAGATTGTCTCAGATGCACAAGCTTCAGGCACCGGAATGAGATCAACTGGCGATGGACCTGTGAGAATCCGCCGAGCAAACACGTGCGAAGCTGCTGTCTTAGAAGCTAGCCAGGGCCCGCTTTTTTATCCTTGACGTCAGGACGCTAACAGGCGCTATGGGGTAAAAAAGTAGAATTGATGGAGACTGGGGAGAAAAATGAAACTTGCAGAAAAATGCGTGTAAAAGCGTGGCTATTCTATTCTGTCGTGTTCAGCTGGGCCGGATAGTATCTTGACTGTGCTCTTCCGATTCATGTACTTGGGAAGCCCTGTATATATACGGAACAAAAAGGCTCTCAATTCTCTTGCTGGCGCTTTAAAGGAGCGGTGGAGAAGATACTGCTAGTGCATTACGGAGCAAAGCGTTACCTTATGGGATAACCCCTTTGATATTACCATTATCTCGCTGTTCCCGAGCGCCACCGCCTCACCTCATCCTGATTCGGCCCCCACAGTCAACATTCACAGCGCGTCTGTATTGAACGGGACGCAATCAAGCAAAATTGTCTTGGGGGGATGTTTGCTTCAAGGCCGTTCTGCCGAGACCTTGAATGAACAAAAAGACTTACAACTCTGACTTGAGACAGATGATCTTGATCCAGGCGGATGAAACACTTGTAGATCCAATAGAATGACCCTGGTTAATGTCAGATAGGGCCCGGTTCAAATCAACTAGACTGCCTTGACTATTACACTGTGCCTTCTGATTTTTGAAAGAGAGGAGAGAGAGAAAAAACTTATTGCACAGATGTAGAGTCCATCCAAACGTGTCGCCGCAATTCGCTGTTGAACCGATTCAGCTCGTCGGGATTGTTCGTTTGCCATTGTTCAGCTCCTTCACCCCCTTGCATTATATAAAACTCAAGCATGCCAGGGCGGCATCAGGATATCAGGGCAACATTTTGATCAACATTATACAGAAGCAAACGTCAGCCACCGCGTCATCAAATTAAACAGCCAGTTGACAATCAGTCGTAAATAAACAAGCAATCACCATGTGTTTTGCCGAGCATCAATATCACTTTTGTCCGTGCAGGAACGTAGGTTGCAAGATTTCCCATGCCGTATGCTGCAAAAAGTGCCCGCCGCCCAAAAGTCTTACTCAAGGTCAGCTGGGCCATTTCTTGCCTACTTGTGACATCGACATCAACTCATGCATCGACTGGGACCTGGAACGGCTGAGTCCCGGGGCGTCTCTTATTGCCACAAAATGCCCAAAGTTTGCCGAGGGGGCGGTCTTGAAGTCGGTTGGCCTCTGTTCCGCATGTAAACGGGACTGTATCAACAAGCAGGCTGGGCCGGCCCGTTCAGCAAAATAGAAAAAACCCTCCGAGGATGCAATAAGCCTTTGCTAATTGAATGGTGCATAGGATTTGATGACCAAGAGAGATGCCAAGAACTCAGCTCCGGTAGGTTGTCGAAGCACATCACTGACTGTTCTAGGGCTATCCCGCTTGTATGTACCCGACTTACTCCGCGCGTGGCGCCAGGAACGGGATTTGAGGGGAAAGAAAAGCCAAGTTAATTTGCTAAGAAATAGAATTTGAATAAACTTTGTTTGTCCAGTGAATTGGTAGCATCATTGTGAATGGACGCCCCATAAAGCACCCACAAGAAAACTTACTGTTTGTTGGCGAGAAACGGTTAATGCTTCGCTTACCAGCGGAGCCGTGTAATGCAAAGTTCATGTACGCTCGTTCGGTTGTCAATTTTGGCAGCTGTCGAATGAGACACAAGTCAATTACGTCAATGCACGGCAGACTGGCCGCGTAACCCATGGAGAGTGAGAAGAGGAGTGGGATAATTGGATAATATCACATTGCAGCGCATTGCGGAGAAAAAAACACAGCACATCCTGTCCTCCATATGCACGGATGCAGACGTTCTGTGAGCAGACAGGGAATCATGCATTAGCGACGGACAAGACGAGAGCTTGGTTCGTCCGAAGCGTTGCATTCTCTGAGTCGACAACTGGTCAAGGACGAGACTGTCCTTGCATGATGATGATGATGGAAGGCGTAGGCTCATCTTTTACGTCGTAATTTAGGGTAACTTTTGCCGCGAATATGGGGTTTCATATCTGCAGAGCCTGGCAAGCATTCCGCGCTTGGTACTTTGCAATGCATGTGAACATGTCTTCTTACAGGTGGTACTCCATAAGGAACGTATGGATTCCCACTTGGTGCGTTGCCAGAGACAAAAGGTTCAGCCCCACTGGTGTGAGATTTTATCCCCGCGATTTTGGAGCTCCGTGACCATCTCCACCTGCGCAGTTCTCAATTGGGATCCTCGGAGAGGAATGGGCGCGGCGCCATGCAATGGCTGGCTTGGAATTTGGCCAAATAGAGGGCGATCTCGCCAGGTTTCCGTGTAGCGAGAAAAGGCGGCCCGTGTGATGGCATCGTTCCGCGGGAAAGGGCGGGGGTAAAAGGGCTGCTCTCGTTATACTAGTAAGGCTTGCTGTATTATAGACTCATGTCGTAGTTGGTCCGGTAGTACTTCATAAGTAGTATGTTGTATCAAATTAGTGCCTGGATGCAGATGGGCAAACCATTCATCACGCCGTTGCTTTGCTGGCGGCCCAAATTTTCATGAGATCTGACTGTGTCGAAGCGACCCCGTTGCGGCATCGTAAGATTCGCTCGAATCAGCAGATGCTGCGCTGCGCTAATCTCTGCAGGCGACAGCCAGGAGCAAGGAGATCTAGGTACATATGCTGGATTACTGCGTTTGGAAGGGGGGAAAAGAGCCGATGCGACGCCCTATAGTGCTGCGGAGAAGAAGAAGTAGAAGCCGAAGCGGATTCAGCGCCGCCTTTCGCAAGCACAAGGACCGGTCTGATGGGAAATGGCACAGAATTCGCCTTTTCATTCCCGGCGATGCCGGTGACATCAGCGGTGGATAGCTGCACGCTGCTCCACTGAAGAAAAAAGAGCCTCCACAGCTCCCTGGCAAGGCAGATTTTCCACCCTGATGGCTAATTGCCGAGGCGTTTTTCCATCTTTGTTTCGCTTCGATTGGGAGTTGAAACACTTCGCGGGACGTTTGGGATGGCCTTTAATCAGAGCCCCTTGATTGGCCTGTGAAACCGGGAGAGCACAGGGAGATTTGCGTCCTAATCGGGAAGCTTTAATTCTTTTCTTTGCTTTTTATGAAAACGTGAGACGAGATGAAGCTCAAACATGACAGGAGCCAAATCATGGAGAGCAATCTACATGAATCGCGCTGGTTGTTGTTTTGGCTGGATGATCGATAAAAAAACATGCTCGGTACCTAGCCGAGACAGTCGGTTAGCACCTCCAGCATACAGGTAAGTCGATGCAGCGTAGCACCTAGTACTGCGTAGTACAGTAGGTGCATTATCATCAACGTCAGTGTGAGAGCCCTATGAACCTACCCCTGTCCATTTCTCTCTGCTTCCACGACCTGGCCTTGTCCCATCAGATCTCCAATTCTCACTCGGCCATCCTGTAAGCTCAATAGTCTCCCAGCGCTAAACACGCGATGTCGCAAGCGGGCCAGCGTGCGCGTGGGCTGCAGATGTTTCTCACCACCGGGGCAGCTAGCGAGGGGGGGCAACCCCCGAACTGCAGCCCCTCTGTGCTCAATCTCTTTTTTTCTGCTTCTTCGACGTTCCGCAGGTTGCCGGAGGAGGATGCTTGCTTGCTCGTTGCAATGATTTGGGCGCTATTCAGGTCGATTCGACGAGTGGCGAGCTGGTGCATTGATACTAGTAGTAGTACTGAGTCTTTGCATCGCAGTGAGGAATGCTCATGCAACGTAGAAATTGCATTAACCCAACAGTAATCACCACACGTGCAGGTACCTTCTTCCTCCTCCTGCTCCTCAGGCACCTTCCAGGCCCTTCCCTTCCTGCAGCGATTCCCCTCTCCAGGCCCCCGTTAGCGCGGCAGCACCCCAACAGCACAGCTGGTTCAGCTGGCCAGAACCTGGCGGTTACCTGTACCATTCTAGGCTCGATAGTGGGACTCGCAGCGCTAACTCGTGGGAAGGCACCACAGTGCATTGGCTCCACGCCAGGTCACATCAAATATCTCACCCTCCCTCCCACCTTTTTTCTGCACTTTTCTTGGCCATGTATCTTATTTGTGCGGTTGCTCTCCTCTTCATTTTCTAGCCCGCATCTCTTTTTTTTTCTGAATATTTTCGACATCATACGTTTTGTCATCTTTCTTGTTTTCGGCCAGATCCTTGCGGCCTAGAGCGTCGGTCTAGTTCGGCACTGTGCCGCTGAGACTCCATCCGCGGACTTTTCCCCGCTGGTAGAAGACGGCAACACAAGAGAAAAAAAAACAAGAAAAAACTTCACCTTCTCCCTCCTGACAGAGCATCAACAAGGGAGGGAAGAGTTTACATCACGGCCAGTCAGGCTACGGCTTGCCGAGCAGGAAAATGGATCAGGCCAACGTCTATAGCCACTCCCGCTCGCGGACTACGTCTTCCAACGTCTTTCCAGCGCAACCTCAGCATCCCCCGCCTATGCTTTTGTCGCACCAGATGTCAAACCAGCAATTCAACCGGCGATCGCCCTCAGTTAGCACCTTTAGCAACTCGAGCATACCACCGCCCGCTGCGTACCGAACCTCGTCCAATTCGGACCTTCGACGGTCCATCTCCAACCGCTCCTTCGGACAGCCTCAGGCGACGGGTTATGTGGCTCTTTTGCGCAAACAAAAGGCCACCGTATGGTGCGATCGCGCTCAGTATGAGGACCCTCGGATAGTCGCCCAGCAGCGAGCTGCCAAGATGCGCGCCAACTTGGAGGTCAGCGGGGGAAACCGAGGAAGTGGCTCAGCTGGATCCTCGTCAGGTGGCCGCACGAGCACGGGTATAAGCGCAACCGGCAAGGTCGCTGCCAAAATTAGGCATCACGGGAAGACGCCCGTGGTTGGATATGCCAACGAGAACCACGTCGGTGTTGGAGGAGTGCCGATGCGACTGAGCGCTACCGAGGTCGAGGGCGAGAGCAGCGAAGAGGAAGACAACAGCTATGCATCGCGTTCGCACCACCGCAGGACGGGGAGCAGCGGGCGCAGCAGTGTTGGCAGCAGCAGCCGCCGCAACGTCTCTTACAGAACCTCTGGAGGAACTGTCACTGGAGCTGGAACCCAGGGCGCCCGGCGATGGAGCCCGGGCGACACTCCCGAAAGAGCTGGAAGCTTGGTGGAACAGCCCGAAGATGCTACGCCAATCACCGACGATGCTGCTAGCGGCAGAGCTCAGAGTACCCATAGTGGGAGCAGCGCTGAGCGCGCAGACAATGTTGGCGAGCTAGGAGTAGCCCCAAGACTTGCGAGCAAGTCGCTGATGCACTCTGCCCTGACGAGAGAGAAGAGCGTCAAGTCTCCCGAGGAGCTGAAGAGACGAGGAAGCGTGGACGAGCGAACGGCCACCTTAACGTCACAGCGCCTTTACATTGCCAACCCCGATTGAGACTTGCCATTTCCCAAGATCAAAAATTATATATTCTGCAAATACACCATGCGACGACGGACTATGGACGGCGCCGCCTCAACTACCTGCCATTCGTTTTCTCCTAAACACGAACAACAAAATTTCAATCGCTTTCACGGAACGTCCTTTTTTTTTGTTCTTTTTCTATAGCTTTATTACTCGCATTGTCAGGCGTTTGGATATGTTCATGTCGCTTTTGGGCATGGGGAGAGTACAGTCGCTAATAAGGGCCTCTTGACGCCTCATATTTCTGTTTACTGTGTCTAATACAACTTTCGCTTCTGGAATTAAGCTTGCTGGTTGAGCGAGGCGGCGGAAAGGAGAATGGGATGGCCTGAGAGAGATAGGTGAAAAAAGTATGTGGTGCCCGAGAAAGGCTATTGAAAGAGAAGATAATATGACGTAATGGTTAATATGTAATAACTTTTTCTTCCTCCTCCATCGGGTGATTTCATGTTTGAATGTGCATTGTTTGACTTTGGCTGAAATTTAATTTATCGGCATAATTGGTTTGATAATTCTGTCGTCATCGACTTGTTAAGCCGTCGCATAGGCAGCGAGCATTAAACTCCGGTCTGATTCGTAGACAGATATGAGAAAGGGAAAATTCAATTCTTACTGGTCTGACACGCTTTCCTTGGCATTGGAATCACCATGTTTTTGCACTCTCGAGAGGAAAAAAAAAGTTTGTGGTTTTCGTAGAGTAACTACAAGATTTTCATGTGATTGAAGCCTTCACAGCGTTGTGGGAGGGGCATAATCCAGCAACTTGGAAAGCAAGCGAATTACCTCTAGTCAAAAGAAGAAGAAGGAAAAAAAAAAAAAAGGAAAAAGGTCTCCTGAAGTGACTTGCAGCATCTCTGTGTATTATGAGACTATTCCAGTCTCCCAAACCAACATGCCTTGTTCTGTTGCATCCTCCAAGATAACCATTTTTCGATATGGAAACCCGCACTACTATCTGTAGAGGGGCTAATATGGAGTACATAGGCAGCGGGTTGATGCCTTGTGGGCGCGGTCTCTCCGATCTTTAGCCGCTGCAGCTAAGACTCTCTTCAACGATTAACGCGTCTTCCAAAGTGGAAAGCGCCAAATTTACGCGTCTTTAGAGCAATCGCGACGCCAATTAACCACCAACTCCAGTCCAGCAGTGTTGCCTTCACCACCAAATGCGTGTAACCCCACAACTCTCTGCCCTTTGTTCGAACAGCAACTAAACCCGATTCTTATTTTATCCAAGCTGCTTTCATCACTTCTTGTACTTGAATTGCTCGAATTACATTTGTGTCTGCTTCGTCTCCCCCTCCTCCTTTCTGCACAACTGTGCAGTTCATGTTCCCTTGCACGCCGAATGCAAGGCTAAGTTTCAGTTCACTGGTTGAAGACGATATCAATACAAGTCTGAGGATTTTGCAAACATTTCGAATTGCACTGTAGACGACAATGCCTCTTCTTGAGGTGTCACACAACGTCAGAGAGTCGGAATCATCTGGTCGAAAGAGAAGTCACCATGAATTCTCCACTGAGCCGGGAAAGGTTGATACGGCCGAGGATGCTAAGAACACCTCGCCGGTAAACATTGAAGAGCCAGATAATGACTGTGAGCATTGCGACGGAGACCCTTTGCCACTTGCGTGCGCAAATACTAATCTCTTTCAGTGTCCCACTGCCAATCCTCTCCGTTATCATCACCTGCCCTTTCAGAAGCTGGGAGCGACATACTAGCGCGCGATTCAACTCTACTTTCATCACCGTCAAAAGCCGCTTCAAAGCAAGAGATATCAGGGACCTCTACATCACAGACAGATTCGAAGACTGCTACAGACATGAACCCTCCGCCGAAACGGAAACGCCTTACTGCGGCAGAAAAAGAAGCCAGGGACAAGGAGCTCGCCGAGAAGAAGAAAGAGCGCGAAGAAAAAGCGCTAGCGCAGGCAGTAGAAAAGGCAGCAGAAAAAGCTAAGAAAGAGGAAGAGAAAGCGAAGAAGGAAGAAGAAAAGGCAGCGCGAGCAAAAGAAAAGGAGGAGAAACGAAAGCAAAAAGAAGAAGAGGATCGCATCAAAGCTGACAAAAAGCGAAAGAAGGAAGAGGAATTACAGCGCATTCAGGAGGAAAAGGATCGAAAGGCCAGAAGCCAAAAGACGCTGGGTAGCTTCTTCAAGATCCCCAGTACCCCTAAGAAGGCCGAGGGAGAGGACGCGACGAAGGAGAATAGCCCCGCAAAGGTCAATTTATCAGCATCCAAAGAGAAACAAACCATCTCGGAGTACTCAAAGATCTTCAAGCCCTTCTTCGTCAAAGAAAACACCCAGTTAGCACCCGCGGCATCGCAGATGGATGAGACCACGCGGGAGACGAAATCAAAGCTCCTGGACGGCTATATTGTCAGCCAACAGAACGGAGGCGCTCCTCCAAAATTCGATCCTGTAGATGTGTTCTCTTTACCCAGTCTTCCCGCTCCCCGCGGCAAATTACACCAGCCAGTTAGGCACATCATGGAAACTGCATACAAGGCTGCACAAAGCTCAGAAAAAAATGGCAGTGCAGATGCGAACAGGATCTTCACGGAAGTCCGAACGGGGTTGAGCAAAATCCCTATGAAAGTGATTGCTTTCTCCCAAGATGTGCGCCCGCCCTACTATGGTACAGTAACTTTCAAATCCTTTGCCCTTGGTAAAGGAAACATGTATAAACTGGCGCGAAGATCTATGGGCCGTCGACTGCCACTGGACTACGATTATGATTCGGAGGCTGAGTGGCAAGACGAAGAAGAGGGTGAAGATCTCGACTTGGAGGATGAAGAGGAAGAACTGGACGATGAAGACGACATGGATGGCTTCCTGGACGATTCTGAAGATGTTGGCATCTCTAGAAGAGTATTTGCCGATACCATGAAGCCTGACATAATGGGCCCATGCTTCGAGAACCAGAACCGGAGAGGGCCAGTTCTAGCACTGAACGACAACAAGATGGAGTTTATTCATGGTGAGTCTTTTCTCTCTCTTTTATAATCATTCTTGTTGATATTATTTGCGTTGACTCCGAGCCCTGCTAACACACTCTCAGAAGGTCTTGACCAGCTATGGGACATTGATCCCTTCTCAACTAAATACTGGGAGCCAGAGCCCAGTAAGGCTGCTGCCAAGAGCAAAACACTCAAGGCTGTCAAATCTGAGAGCGATGCCAAGGCTCCCCCACCTGCACCAACTAACGCCTTTGCCGCATTAGGTGGCACTGGCGGCTCCAACTCGACCCCTGGTAAACTGGTTAAACCCGAGCTCATGAACGACATCAAGCAGGCCATCTTGGACAACAAAGCTCTTTCCAAGGTCGGCATTGTTGACTTCATCTTCCATCAGTTCAAAGATAGTGCCTCGCGAATGGAAGTCAAGAACACAATTGAACACGTTGCGGAAAAGAAAGGGGCTGGTCGAACCAAAGAATGGGAGCTGAAGCCCGGCCACGAGATCACTCTTTGAGGCGTTTTGTCTCCAGAGGTCGCTGGCGACATTCTTGTGTTACGATTGACGAAATCAACTTAGCATGGAGTTCTTTGGACGATACTAGGTTAAACCGGCTGTTTTGGAGGTTCTCCCGGCTGGTCGCGAGCTTTGGGCTGGCTTATTCGCGTAGTTTGAGGGTGCTGTATATTACTTAGATAGTTTTGGCATTGCATTGCATCTAAAGAGTAGCAAGCAAAAGGGATTCTATTTTGAGCTGCATAATAAATACTACTACCAGTCCTCTCTTTTTGAGAAGGTCAAGACAAACCATCTTCTGTCATCGGCGCGGCCTAGGGAAATGTCCGTACAAGAACGCGCAAGCCATTGCCGGCAAACGGTTGAATTGATAAGTCATGAGACTATCGATACCATGCATGGATGACGCGGAAGCGCGGGGCGTGCAAAATATTAAGCAATTCGCTAAGGCAGGTCCCTGGAGCCCCCCTGATGGCGCTGGCGTTTATTGTCCGACTCCTGCGTCCATTCGTTGGCAACCGCTAATAATAAACCTTCTACTCCGTATCCTTTTTTTTTTTCCCTTCTCTTCTCTTTCAATTCGCATCTCACCCAACGACCAATAATCCACGGCTCCCCTGCGCAAACGATAATGAGGTGAGAACCTTATTGGTCCTTTCAGATCACTACCGTATATTCCGCACGACTGCCGACCCGCTCGATTGCGCGGACTGATCCGGCGGCTCCTATTTGTTTATCTTTGCCTTTTTTGGGGGGAAGCAGTGACATTTGATTTGTTTTGTTCGAGATTGCGTGCGTTGCGTACGAACTGGACAAACTAATCACGATTGCAAAGATTCGCAATGTTACAATTCATCTTATGATAACAGCGCTATAAAAATACTACTGTCGCTGTACGCATCGACTTTTCTCTACACCGATCGGCGGCTGCGCGACATGCCCAGTCGCCTGGAATGGAAGATCCCTGGGGTTCGCCGTGGGCCACAGACTCCCCGGCAAAGATAGAGCTCCCGGCCGCGCCCCAAAATGCGCATTTCTCGGCCGACCACCTTTTCCCTCGACGCAACTCTCGTTCGCCTGCGCGGTCACGGTCGCCGGGATGGGAAGACGACGATGCCTGGGGCGGGTGGAACGGCGGTGCGGCTGCTGATGGCAGCGTTAGTGGCAAGGAGAGTCCCGGATGGGGGAGAAGTCCTGGGTTGAAGCCATTGCAGGTGGCATCACCCGTGAGGTCTTTATCGCCAGATCCCTGGAAGGAGGTGACTCTAAAAAGATTGGATACAACTGCGCTGGAGAATGAGGAAAGAAAGCCGAGGGCGAGGAGAGCTTCTGAGACATCGGGCGATGACCGAGTCGTGGATTCCGCAATAAGCCTTGGAGAAGAGCAGGAACTGCAAAGAGAAAAAGATTTGAAGGGTGAGATTTCGATCGTGGTGCCGCCATTGGATATTGATGCTGCGGACGATGGCTGGCATGTTGAAGGAACGCCGGAAGCGCCGGCAGTAGAGACAGTAGTCCCTTCTATCCAGCTTGAAGAACCGGAATCGTCTCTGAGCACTGAAAAGCCAGTGGTTGGTGATGACCATGAGGAACCGCAAGACGTGCCTCTATCTACGGTTGGTGAGCCTATCCAGAAGGAGAAGGATGTGACTACTCCCCAGAGCAGCGGCGAGACGGACAAGGAACAACCAATAGCAGCCGTCGAAGCGATCGAGGTTTCAGCGGTGGTTCTAGAACCAGAAGCTGCCCAGTCTCCACTACCCATCGAAACTGAAGAAATCATAAAACCTCAGCATCAGCGTCAGGAATCGCAAGATGAAGCTCCGGAGCCGCCAGTTGTGGCCGAAACTAAAGACCTAGATACACCGGTCGTTACTTTCCAGCCCGAGGCTGTCGAACACCCTATGTCTCTGGCCTCGAATTATTCAGTCATATCATACCCTATTGATCTGACTAAACTCGACGACTTGTTTCCGTCGACACCGCCTATTACGACTGAGGCGGAACTTGTTCCGGATGTCATCATTGATGACACCTTTGCTTCGAGCGGTGAGCGTAAAGCATGGTACCGAATCTCTCGTTTTGGATCAAAGCGGAAGCATGACTTGGGAGACGATGAGAATTATGTGCGGGTTGGCTGGTCCGGATCGCAGATTCGTGAACGTACCACGCAGACCGTGAGGAGGTGGATGGAAGAGGACTCTATTACTGGGCGTGTGGTCCTGGGCAGACGCCTTGGTGGATCTGGTGCAGTCATGTTCAACTGGAATTCGCCAGCACCTCAAGTGGAGATTGGAGAGTTTCTGGGAAGGCATTCGCGAAATTCATCCATGACTGTGAAATCTCCGGCTCCATCACCTACTGCATCAACGTTTGGCTGGGCCAGCAGTGTTCCATCCTCTCCAATTGTTACCAAACATCCCCTGGCCAATGAAATTCAACAAGCAGAAGCATCAGAAGCGCAGTCACCTAAAGAACCCTCATTGAACTCGGCTCGACAATCTCTATCTCTCGAGCCGCCACCAGACCATGCTCGAGGGCATATTCCCACCCCGATTCAGATTCCACCCACTCTTGGCATAAACCAGGATGAAGAAGAGGATGATTGGGGGGAGATGATGACTGCTACGCCGACTGATACGGTGTCATTCACTGATAGCGAGGAAACTGCCAGCAACCGGCAGAGTATCCCCCCTCAGACGGCTTTTCAGTTCGATACGGTGTTTGAAAGCTCCAAACTAGTTCCGCCAAAGATAGAAAAGGCTACGAGCAAGCGCCCATTTTCATGGCATTTAGGACAAACGCTCAGCAAACCTTTCAAACGAGGGGCCAAGACACCATCGACACCAACGTTCCCGAGCCCACTCTCCAGACCGATAACACCGCCCCAAATCACACCTCTTCGCCATGCGCATACTGTGTCTGCCGGCGCGTCGCCTATTGAGCCTCTGCAAGTCCGGTCCAATTTAAGTGCTAAGGATGAAGAGACAGTGGCCAAACTCTTGGGGGAAATCCCTGATCTTACATACATGCTGCGTTAATATAGAACAGGATATGGGGCGGGAGGAGGCTTAATTTCATGTCTGATCAGCGAATGTGCCTGATTCCGGTGATGAGCCTGCAAACGTTTTTTTGGAATCTAGGAACTTTTGATTTACAATATAGCATATGGAAATAGCAAGGCGTATGTGGTTCATGCAGAATATTTGGATAGTATGCACCCTGGTTGGAACAGCTTGGATATCCTGCTTTCAATAGAAATATATATATATTCTAACAATGATTTTGTGTATCTATTATGACTATTAATAATGCTGTCTTTCCGCTAAGTAATTCGTAAACTCGTATATCGCTCAAAGGACATTTACTCCCGCGAGATCTCGTCCGAACTCCTCCTCTTGTTGGTTTTATCTGAATGATATAGTGTAGCAAAAGCACCGCCTTCCTCTAACAATTCCTTGGGAGCGCCAATCTCGGCTATTGCCCCGTCTTCTAGCACGGCAATCTTATCAAAGTCGAGCAGCGAATCGAGGCGGTGGGCAATCATGATGACTGTGCGGTCTTTGAACTCTGACTTGATGACGCGTTGGATTTGAGCGTCGGTTTGATTATCGATGCTGCAGGACCGAATTAGTTTCTCTTCTTGGGTTTGGGTGAAGACTGGGGAAAAACGTACTTGCTAGTTGGCTCATCGAGGATGAGGATGCTGCTCTTCTTAAGGAGCGCTCTCCCCAAGCAGAACAGTTGTCGCTGCCCGTGAGAGAAGAAGTTCTCGTCCATTTTTTCGTCGAGGGGGTTCTTGCCCTCGTCGATTTTGGAAGTGATGACGTCCCAGATGGCGGCTCTTTGCAGCGCGCTGATGATGGCCTCGTCAGAGTGGGCGCCGAGGGGGTCGGCGTTGAATCGGATGGTGTTGGTGAAGAGGAAGGGGTCTTGGGTGAGGCAGCTGAGTTTCTGGCGGATGAGGGGCTTGGGGACTCTGCAAATGTCTTGGCCGTCGAGCAGGATTTGGCCTGCTGGGATGTTGGCCATGCGGAAGAGGGCTTGGATGAGGGAGCTTTTGCCGCTGCCGCTGCGGCCGACGAGGCCGACCTTTTCGCCTGGCTGGATGGTGAGGGAGACGTTGTGGAGGACGGGGTGGTCGGTAGAGCTGTCAAAGATGGGTTAGTTTGGTCAAGGTTGAGATGGGAGAGGGAGTTGAAGTTGCTCGTACTCGTATTGGACGGATAAGTCGACAAACTCGAGGCCGCCGTGAGCAGGCCATTCTTCGGGAGGAGTGTAGTTTTCTTCGGGCAGGAGCTCAGAGGGGGTTGTCTCTTCAAAGTTCTTGATGCGGGTGACGGCTCCGAGAGAGGTTTCTAGCTGAGACCATGCGAGGATGATGCCCTTGAGGTTGAGACCCAGGCTCATCATGTTGACCAGAGCAACACCCAAGAGGGAGGGGTTGAGTTTTCCTCTCAAGGCTACAGCAAAGACAACAAGAAGGATTGTGAGAACTGCGACTACAAGGTCGAGGACGAGTGTGAGCCATCGCTGAATGCAATTCAAGAGGTAGGATGGTTTTTGTGCGTTGTCGAGGAGGGAGAGGCTTTTGGCTGAGTAGGGAGTGATCCAGCCAAAGGCACGGATTGTAGCGAGGCCGTTGATGGACTCGAGGAAGTGGGAGTACAATGGTGCCTTGTGCTCGATTCTACAAGATATATCAGCATGACGAAACTTGGGATAGGGATGCTGCGTAGTTGTACATACTCCAGAATACGAAGCTGCTTCGAGGTTCGGACGTAGAATCGCTGGATCACGAGGAGGACGAGAATAACCAAGGGAAGGGCTGCGGCGAAGTAGCTGACTGCTCCGACAGCCAAACCCGTAACTCCGATACATATTGTGATGTCTACAGGGTTGTTCAGTTAGTCGACCGATTGAATCTTGGGATGTCGAAGGGGAGGTGTACCAAAGAGGAAAATGGCGAGGGCGACGGGGAGGTCAATATCTACTAGGCGCAAGTCTTGACTGAATCTATTCCAAGGTGGTCTGTTAGCAACATAAAAGTGCATGTAGGGGACGAAAAGGATACTTGCCGGTTGATGAGCGAGCCAGTTTCGGTGTTGGAAAGGAACGACATCGGAGCCCTGATAGCATGTCAGCCGATGCCCCAAGGCATGAAAATCTTTCGAATCTAAGACGTACTTCATAACTGCGTTTAGGATTCTGGTGTGGAACTTTTTCCCGACAGTAGGTCCGATGATTATCAAGAAGTGCCTGTGTAATTGTCAGCATTTTTGTTTCATGAAAACTACACATATTGATATTGGCCTTACATGATTGCCAGCGAGATCAATGTGGCCTCTATGACGGCCATGACGGTGAAAATGCTGAGCCAGTATGCCACGTCGTTGCTGGATCGTCCTCGGCCGTCACCCCACCAGGTAAGCCAAACAGCTAAAACAGATTGTCAGACAAGATTCGACGTATTAGCTTATTCCTTCTGTGAGCATCACTTACATCTGAAGGTAGAGAAGAAGGCTTGACCGACAACATATACGCCGCCTATAGCCAAGCTGATGGGTCGCATTGCGGTAAAGTAATACTTGAATGTGCTGCGATCACTTGACACTGTCTGCTGCTCTTCCTTTTCCTGCTGCCGCTCTTCATTGTTCTGGTTGATATCCTTGATCTCTTCGATAATATCCTGCTTGGAGATGCTTTCGCTGTCATCGCCATCAGAGTGAGCATCGGCGATATCGAGGCTCTGGACGTATTTGCCACTCGATTGTAGCTTGGTAAAGGACCCTTGTTCGATGACTTGGCCGTCTTGGCCGAGGACGATGATATTGTCGGAGGTTGGCAGAAGGTGAACTGAAAGCACGCTTTATTTAGTATTCTGTTCGAAATAATTTCCGAGGATAACAAATTGGGCTTACCGGAATGAGTGGCCAGAATGATGGTGGTACCGTTGCGCCGGAGGAGTCCATCTTTGCTGAAGATGCGAGCAAAGACAATGCGTTCGGTTGTCTTGTCCAATGCACTGAAAACATCATCAAAGATGGCTACGGGCTTTCGAGCGTAGACGGCACGAGCAATAGCCTGCGGATTATTAGACGGGCGGTTCACCAGGATCAACATAATAAAACACTTACAAGTCTTTGCTTCTGGCCTCCACTGAGCTTCACTCCCTTATCTCCCACAATAGTTGAGACGCCATCTGGCAGTCGCGCAAAGTCCTGGGTCAAATCACAAGCCTTGACGACCGTATCGAACCACTTGTCCTCAAAGTGACCGGATTCCGCCACGATGTTATCCCGAATCGTTGCGTTCATAACCCAGGGGGTCTGGTCACAGAAAGCGATGCTTGGTGTTGACAGCGAGACTCTTCCGCCGGTCGACGATGTCTCACCGAGGATGGCTTTGAGCAAGCTCGACTTTCCTGAGCCGATAGGACCGACAATCATAGTGAGAGATCCTGATTGAGCTTTTGAGAAGGATACGCTTATGTTGCTCAATACCTTCTTTTCTTTCCAGGCAAAGTCTCCTGCTGCAATGGAGATGTGAGCGCCTTCCTTATTATCGCTATCAAGTTGGCGAAGCTCAATGCTGCTCTTGCGAGACTCGTCTTCTTCGCTCTCTGTTGATATTCCCAGATGGGGGGATATCTCGCGACTGTCGACTCGTTCGTTGAGTAGTAGGAAATCTTGAATACGCTTGAAACATCCAAATGCGGCATATGCGGCTGAGATGTTTCCGAGAAGGAAGCTGAGCGGATTGATCATGACATTGAGAATAGAGAGCGCGGTGATGGCTTGCGATGCTGAGAAGGCTTGGTTGCCGCTGACCTTGGCGACAATGGCGTAGGCTCCAAAGGTGGCAGCTTGGGTAAGACTGACATTTGCATTTCCTGATAGGAGCACAAAAGTAAGCCGAGTGAATTTTCAAAGGGTGTCTGCTGAATGATGAAAGGAGGCCGACTTACCAACTGTGTTGACCCATACAATCATCTCTCGATAGTGTTTGCCAACATTCAAATCCTGGTCGCGCTTTTCTTCAAGGAGATCGGTGAAACGCTCAGTATATCCCAGCATTTTGACAGATTTGATGGAGCCAAGCACTTCGGAGGTGAAATTGATGCGAGCCTGTGTTGCCTTTTGATAGACGGTCTGACGCTTGACCAGGACCTTTCCAATAAACCAACACAACACAATGGAGACTGCAAGCTGTGAGCATGGGAAAGGGATTGTAGAGAATTTGCGGCAACACTTACTGATGGCCATAACAACAGGAGCAACGCAGACAGCGCCCAGTTGTGCGTACAGCATATAGATGGCGATACCGACCGTGAGCGAGTTGGCGTATGCTTCGATGAGCAAAGCGTTTGCGCGTTCTGCCAGAGTTTCGATATCATTGCCCATGAGCGTAAGCGCGGAGGACTCGTTCAACTCGTTGGTCGAGAGCCTCAATACCTTGCGGTAGATCAGGCCGATCAGACCTCCTCGAATCATGGCGCCAACTCGAAAGGTAAGATGTTCGTACCATGCCGTTAGAATCTATTCCCATTTAGTTAGCAGCATAACATACGCCGTGGTGTAAGGTATAAGACGCACAGCAGATCCGATAAACACAAAAGCGAAGGCGCCAATCAGGCCGTAACCGATGTTGTCCGAGTGTTCGTTTTTGGGCATGGCAAGGAAGCGCTGTGCTTGAGCTACGAGGAAAGGCTGTGCAATCGTCAAGGCAACGGTAGCCAAACGGGGGATCACAATGCCGGCAATTTCGAGCTTGAGGATCCAGACAGTATTGAGAAAGAGGGATGCTTTTCGTCCATCGCGAGTAACTTGATAATGTGTCAGTTGGGAAAAGTATAGCACGACGTGCCCATAGACATACCCTTGTCCCATCTCTTTGAGAAAAGGACGGCCAGCTTCTCAGAAGAGAGTTTTTCATAAATGGCGGGAAGATCGTGGTTCGTCAAGACGGTAGCCCAGCCGGAAATCAGCAACGAGTTGAGCCAGACGAAGAAGCCGCGGTTAAAGGGCCCGCTAGTGCTCTCTTTTGACGGCTCCTTTTTCGAGTCTATCAGAATTCGCCTCTTTTCGACATTTTCCAATACCAGTAGGACGAGTTTTAGAATGGTTGACGTGGATAGCACTGCAGCGTACGCGACGTTCACAGAGAGAAGCCATTCCGTTCGTAACCGCGCAGCGTCAAAGAGGAGAGAGGTGAAGAGATAAGAGGTAAGGAGGAAGGACGGGCGAATAGATTTGACATGTTCGATATGTGAGAGGAGGACGATGCAGCACGCGGAGATGAGGCTGAGAATAGCGGCGGCGAGGGAGAACTTGGTGTTGAGGCTTCGTGAGGAGGCGACGAGAGCCAGGCACCCAACCTGGATGCCTGCATAGGCACTCGACGCGATCTTTGCAAAAAAAAAGTTAGACGTTTGTTACCATAACTACTAGATGCTATGGAAATGGTGAACCGACCAGTTTTGGTGTATAGGCTGATCGACGCTTCGCCTTGTCAGGAGTTCGGAGGAGATAAATGGTTCTAGGGATCGATAATAGGAGAAACAAGGCTGAGGGAAGAACGGACAGAATGCTTTCTTCAAACGACACTGCACAAGAATACCAGATTAGCACACATCTACGAGACTTGTTTGCCGATTCATTCAAAAGGTGATCGCACGTGTGAAGTCGAAGCCGCCTCGACAGCCATCGCCCCAAACCCCCGGGCCGAAGAAGCCATCACCACATGCTGTGGCGTTGTAAGACCGGTGGCGCATCATGTTGGAAATGGAGCTTCACGAATAGTCTACTTTAACAATTCCATGTCGCACAACGCTCTTAAAGAATGGCAATGTTTTGGGGCTGAAAGCAGAAACAAGAAACTGTGGGGAGGAAACAATGTTTATAATAAAGCCGGCGAGAACTCGATCTAGTAATCTATACTCCGTGCAGGGATGGAACTATCACGTCGGGGGGAAGCATATCCTATTTTGGAGACGCACGAAAGGCGCCGCCTAATCCTTTACTACAAAAGATCCAAGCAAACGCGTGGAGCAAATCGCGAAGCGGACACAACAATCGCGCTGACGACTTCCGGTAATTGTACCCGTCCTGTCAGTCGAGTCATAAACCCGTTGGCTAGCTAAGCGTACCCGAAGCCCAGAACTTGTTTCCGTCAATGACTCTTTCAATTTTTTCCGTGGGGTTTCTTAGCTTCTGTAGGCAGTGGGGAACAGGCTTTTCGCTATTGGGCACTTTTGTTTAAACTTATTTCTCAAGGCTTCTGTTTCTCGTCAGCAGCCGCGTGATTGTTGCGCGGCCTAAGGCGTAACTAACAGGTTCCATTGGAGAACTGATAAGAGGATGAGGCTTGCACTAATTGAGTACGCCGACACCATTTTAGGCAGGTCAAGTATTCCACAGTAAGAGTGGCGAATACTCTCTATTGAGTCTTGATGTAATATATCCCGATGGACAGAAGATTCTTTCTACTGAAAGGTCTATCATTGATTCTATATATTTTTTAAAAAATGGCAATTTGATCTACATATTAACAACTAGATGTGGTTGTGCTTGTTAAAACCGTAACAGCAGCAGTTTACGCTAATCTTCATGAGGGTCCATTGGCTCGTCATCGCCATTCTCGTTAGCTGAACCGCCCTTCACCTGTGGGGGCTTCACAAAGAGGAGTCCAATCCAAGCTATCAAACACAGCAACGCAATGTAAAACCAGGGCAAGCCGATCCAAATGCCCTTTCTCTGCAACCCTTGGTCGAAACACCATGCCAGCACGGGTCCTCCCATAAAAGTACCAACAATCTCAATCGTGCTAATCAAGGCATAGAGCCTGGACGTGAATTTCGGCTCAACATAGTGCGTCACGGTGGCTCGTGCTAATGGACTAGCAGCCGCTCCAAAGGTCTCGATAAACAGGCCGACGATGAACAGGACAATGTTGTGGCTAAAGCCCTCAATCATGGCACCGATGAAGAGTATCATTGTAGAGTGTCGTGTTAAGATCAGATCCTTGCCAAAGGAAGAGTAACCAAACCGGCGTGACATGAGAATCTCGGAAATCTTGGGCAGAACAGCCAAGACGATCAAGTTGAGAAGCCCAAAGGGGGATAGGAGGAAGCTGGTCTCAGCGAGGCGCCATCCAAAGTGCTTGCTGACATACTGTAAGATGGTGCCAGTGTAAGCGGTAAATCGTGCGGCCTGGAATAGAAACGTAAGGAGGACCAGAGGAATGCTGGGGTTCTTGAACAATTCTAGAGACGCCCTGAGATCGGCCAAACTCGTGGATATCTGCCTCTTGATCGCTTCAAGGGACATGTCTCCGTCGCCTCTCTTCGTCTTTTTATCGACAGGAAGCGTCTCAGGAATGAAGAAGAATATCAGGAGGATAAAGGGGAAACTGGCGCAGGCGCCGTAGATGGGCACCCAAGGTCCGTACTTCTGCATCAAGAAGCCAGTAAGGAGAGGACCAGCAAGGCCACCCGCTGTAGCACCAAACGTAAGTTGAAGGAAGCTGGCAGCTCTAAAAAACGCAAAGTTAGCCTTTCTCAGCATATACATCACAGGGAAACTAGGAGCTGCTCACTTTTCCTTCTCGGAGCTGACATCGGCGGCCATGGCATAGAGCATGGCCAGCACAACCTGAGATCCGCCGCCGACTAACAGAAAGAGGGAGCTGATCATTAAAAGGTAAGGATTCCTACGGACAACATGTTGGAAAAGCCCAAGCATCAGCGGGCCAGAGGCAGGCGACAATGCCATGCCGCCGTACGCCAGCAGCACCGTCGGCTTACGGCCAATTTTGTCGGCGAGCATGCCAAAAGGAAACGTGGTGAGTAAGCCTATATATGAGCGAATAAAAGACAGTGAGAGTCAGCATTATGGTTCTGGAGATTCATCGTAGTGATGTAAAGCAAGACGAACTCATGATGGAGTGGAAAAGCCCCAACCATCCAAGCAGATATGCCATCCGAGCCTGGACCTCGTCCGTTTTGCACTTCATCTCATCAATCATATCCAAAGAGTCGTCTTTGTAATAGACATGACAGACACAGTCCTCGATTAGGCGGTAGAGCGGGATGAGCAAGAGCATGCCGCTCCCAATGATGGTGAACTCCAAAAAGGCGAGCGTCCTGACAATTGACTTTGTCGTTTTTACCTGCCATCGAGCCGCCTTGATTGTAGGAGGCGAGGCCTCATCATCACCCTGGATGGACTCATGTTCCCGCTCACTCTCCGCTAGCAGAGGCGCGTCCACGGGAATGTCCAGCTCGAGGTCTGGCATGAGTGATGGAGAAGCTGCGAGAACAGCCGTAATTCAATTTACGGATCAATTAAGAGTGAGAAACGCGATGTTTCTTAGGGGTTCAGCATGCTGGTGAAGGGGCAGAAAAAACTGGGGGAGATTGATAAAGGCGGACACTAATCCACCGGACTCCGTATCTGACGTTACGGATCAGCATCCTGGTTCCGTAACGCTCGGCGCTGCATCTCTTTTATACTATTTCTAGTTTCTAGCACTGAGATGGAGCAGAGGCCGCGAGGACAAAGGCGGAGAATTCGCGGCATCATGAGATATACGCGGAACTAAACCAACATGATTCGCTCGGTGTGCGTGCGGCTGAAACGAACCAGGCTTGCGAATGCCTTTGCGCCTTGGACAAAATAAAGCCTGCGCCAACGGCTAGAGGCAGCCCTATCACGCGTGGCCATGACGCGTTAGACGGTTCAGAGTCGTGGAGATGACCCGAGCTGACCTCTTAGTCATGAGAATAGTCGGGTATGTGAGCCGTTTCGTTGCATATGGTAATACTAGTAATAGGGCTAGCATGTGGTAATAAAGCTGGGTTGGGTTGCGTGCAAGTGGTGACCTTGGCAAGGAGGGGCTGAAAATAATCCGTAAAAATACCCTAGACTTGACAGCCTATTTCAACTCCATACAAAAGGTAAAAATATTAAATGTAATGGAGTTGCGCTGTCAAATTACTATTTAAATTGAACAGCTAGGCTTATAGGGATCAGAGGTAAAAAGTCAAATAAACATTGCGCTGCTCAGTAAGCAAACTTCTCTAATGCACTTGAGAGGTTATTTCATCATCGCTATGTCTTCAACCCCACTCAGTGCGGCCAATGATGGTAAATATCAATAATTAAAAATCTTCACCACTACGTTCATAATCCACCATTAGGTGCTTCAAAACTGGGAATTACAAAAAGAGATTGAAGGATCGATAATAAAAGACACCAACAGCACCACCTCAACATCATGACTGCTCCCCTCCGCATCGGCTTTGTGCCAGAGCATTTTTCTACCCCGCTGCATTTTGCTCAGAAGCACTATGGCCTGGATGCTACTTTGATCCCCTTTCCTTCAGGAACAGGCCATATGATTACGGCCCTGCGAGCTGATGAGATTGATGTCGGCATTGGCTTGACGGAAGCATGGATCGCTGGACTGGGCAAGGAGGGCATCGAGGGAGATGGCGGATATCGCCTAGTTGGAACTTATGTTGAGACGCCGCTCTGTAAGTCCATGTGAACAAGATATCATCATGAACTCAACCAGTAGAACCAATTGAGCGCTGACACAATTTTAAAGGCTGGGCCATTTCGACTGGTGCTAAGCGGCCTGAAATCACCGCCGTCGACTCTCTCAAGGGCGGCAAGATTGGCGTCTCACGCATCGGCTCCGGCAGCTACGTGATGGGATACGTCCTTGCCGACAAAAACGGCTGGCTCTCGACTCCAGGTACGGAGCCCTTTTCTGACACTGTTGTTCTCAACACATTTGAGAAGCTGCGCAACGCCGTCAACTCTGGCGAGGCGGACTTCTTCATGTGGGAGCACTTCACGTCCAAGAAGTTCTACGACTCGGGAGAGATTCGCCGCGTGGGCGAGATTTACACCCCATGGAGCAGCTGGAAGATTGTAGCGTCGACAAAACTCACTCAGGGAGGCCTGGATGCTCGCGTAAAGGACCTGTTTGAGAGGCTGGATAAGGGGGTAGCGCACTTCAATGCGAACCCAGATGAGGCGGTGCAGTACATCTCAACAAACCTGGATTACTCGGCCGAGGATGCGAGAGAGTGGCTCAAGACAGTCAAGTTTCCGGCCAAGACAGAGGGTGTCAAGCCAGAGGTTGTATCGGGCTGCGTGTCGATTTTGCGGAAAGCAGGTGTGCTGGTCGAAGGAAAAGGGATGAGTTCGGACGGAATGGTTGTGTAAGGCTCATTCGCGAGCCACTATTGAACGTGGCAAATTGAATACGATTCATTTAAAAGAAACTTTTCAATTTTGAAGCAGTAACTACACGAGAAGCAATATACCGAATTGTCTCCCTTCCCCATTTGATTCCCACTCCCGAAATGTTTGTGTAAAGTATTCCTGTACCCCTTCGTCGGCTACTCCCAGAATTAATGTCTGAAGTTGAGGGAAGTGATTCTCGAACAGGCATGCTAGCTCATGTGGAGCGAGGTGGCTAAAGTCCATGCTCCATGTTAGCATATCGTGCGAAGATGAGATGGGAAAGTTAACACGACAGTGATACTCAAACTTACTTCATAATGTCAACACCTACGAGCCCACCCAATTCTAAACTCTGAAGCTCTGGAAATAGTGTGTAGTCGTAATCAAATGCGAAGAAGTTGTGAGAATCCAGTGCTTGCGTGATATAACAAAAGCTCAGATTTCGGCAATGGTGTGAAAGGGATATTAATGCGTGAGAGGTTAGATTACACATCATTCCGAGCTCCAACTCGTACATATCTGGCCAGTGAGAGGTCAATGACTCAAGATCGTCGTCTGACAAATCGGACTCCAAGGCGTTGAGATTTTCGATATCATATGGACGTATGTATAACCCCTTAAGCCTTGAAAGGGCACTCAGTGCCATTAGCTCTCCTGCCGGGATATTCGTGAGGGGCGGAAACTCCAATATCAAGTATTTCAAGGTGGTCAAGTTTGAGACATGTCGCATCACATCAATTCCTGTATCTTTGACTCTTACCCTCAGCTCGTTGAGATCCCTGGTTAGGCTGGGAAGCATAGATATGACTGCTGAAGAGGCAGAGGTGCCAAACACTTTGAGTGCTGGAAAAGGCACGAAGCGCATATCAGATGCTGCAGCTGCAACTAGCTGCATAGCATGCTCTGTCAAAGTCCATGTAAGCTCTAAATGGGTAAGTGTCTTGAGCTGCGCCAAATGTAATACAAGTTCGGCGCTGATCGGATGGCCGTCCTCCTTGTGAATGTGAAACTCCAGATTGGTTAAGAACGAAAAATTCCTTATAACTTTTAGAAGACATGCAGGCGTAATCTGCGATGATTGTAGATGCAATTCTATATCTCGTAGTCTCCAACATTTGCTTTGTAGGCAAAGGAGCACGTTGGTGTCTAGAGCTGGGCCTCTGAACTTGAAGCTGATAAGTGAGGGCACGCAGTATGGCTCTGTGAGTTGAGCTCTGCAGACTAAATCGTAATCGGTCTCAATACTTAAATACTTCAATGCGCTGAACTCAAGGCCTTGCAATTCTGCAGTATACACAATCATACTCGAGACCTCAAGGCGGATAGTAGAGATCTTGGGAGCATAGATATGCCGCCGATGATGTGGCACACGAATAAGCTGTTGGCCAGCGTCAATATTCGCCCATATGACACGTGTTCCGCAGTCAAACCATTGTCGGTTGACTCGGATGACTGATGAAAATCCTTTGATGAGATATCTGTGGCCGATATATTGGAATATCCTGTCAAGAATTTCAGGGAGCGATAGGGTAACCTCTGTGGCTGAGCGGTTCTGACAATTTGCTGCAGAAGGTGATGATAAAAATGCCTGGCGAAGAAGCCATTTTCGGTATTCTTATAAGATGGAGACATAAACGGGTGGTTGTAACAAGAGCATCGAGGATAGAAGACAAAATCAGGGTGGAATCCTTTGGCGA
Organism: Trichoderma brevicompactum; assembly: GCA_003012085.1. NCBI lineage: Eukaryota > Fungi > Ascomycota > Sordariomycetes > Hypocreales > Hypocreaceae > Trichoderma > Trichoderma brevicompactum. Next base: position 16,361 of record PXNZ01000187.1, on the reverse strand, counting down.
ATGCCAGAAACTAAGAGAGCGTGCTTCCAGAAGTCCTGCACAAAGATTAAGAATCAGTGAATTTGCTGCTTAATCTTTATTAAAGCACTCTAATTAACGCCTCGTAATCAGAAAAGCGCTTCTGTATTCTAAACCCGACGGTTGTGTAGCTCTTCAGCTTCTTCTGGGGTGCGCCTATACTTTATAGTCAGATCAATTGTGGCCTCCACCTGGGGTAGGCACGAGAATAATATCGAGAATCAGGTGCTTTCATCGCCCGATAGACTCCGAGACTTGGCTGGAAAAGAGTGTTGATTGTAAGCTCACCTTATCATTGGTCTTGGTAAGCGAGAAGTGGTCGATTTTCGCTCTAGCATGGACCCGAACAAGGTTCCTATGTGGGTGTTGGGCAAGTTAAAGGATCGTTAGAAGTGCTACAGTGATGGAAGGATCGGGGTTTTAATAATACATGGGGGAAAAGGCTACGTGCGTTTGCAGTTCAGCAGGAAGTGATGAAAAAGTGAATAGTAGGCAAGTCCCTGATTCACCTTCACCTTGACCTATTCTCATGTATCCAAAAATCAAACTGCACAAGCACATCCTGGAATATATACTAGTGGTAACCCTGTTGGATAATCATTTATTTTCAGCTCATACTATTTTTTGAAAAGACATGCTATTTGCAGAGTCGATTTTATTGTCGTTGCTGGTGAATCGTGGTGCCCGCTAATCTCTCACATTCTGCCCACATTCACCGAGCTCGTACCACATGCGACCAAAGATTGACAAGTAAAAGAATTACCTATGTGGAATTTAATTCAATCTACAAGAAGCCATATGTCAATGCTTACCAATCCTAAATGATGTTTCCATGAGTTTGAGTCTCTGTCACTCCCACTAGAGGGGCATCTTGGACGTCGACTCAATAATTCTTGCTCGGCGGAAGACACGAATTGAAGCAAATATATCAAACAAAGACAATTTAACATAACAAAGGAGGGCGGAAAAAGATGACTGTATATTTTTATTTTCTCATTCTGTGATTTAATATATTGGACGGCTTGACCCGGCCCTCGGGTCTCATGCCTCTGCTCGTTATACCAGTTCCAACATGGTTCGGTCTGAAGCTATCTTGACCTCCGTCTTAGACGGACCGGCTCTTACATACGCCTCTGTTCTGGCAGCTTTCCACGCTATCATCGTTCTATTGAAACCACGGCGCATTCCCATCGGCGAAGGATATCACGGCTGTCACGGTGTCATCAACATGGTCTCTCGTATGACTGGACTAGAGACGCTACCTCTCGATTGCAATGACTCGGAATTACAGCCTGGCGATGTAATACATTTTGAAACACCTTTGAATCCAACCGGGGAGGCTCTAACTTGGAATATTATGCAGAAAAGGCGCATAAGGCGGGGGTGTTTCTGACTGTCGACGCGACATTTGGGCCGCCGCCGCTTCGGCACCCTTCGATTTGGTGCTGATATCGTCCTTTACAGCAGGACGAAGTATTTTGGAGGGCATTCCGATATGCTGTGTGGCACTTTAGCTGTGAACCCAAAGCATGACTTACCTTTGAGGTTACATAGCGATCGAGTCTATCTGGGGTCGGTCGCAGGTAACTTGGAAAGCTGGCTTGGTATGCGATCACTGCGCACTCTTGAACTTCGAGTTATAAGGCAAAGTGCTACCGCAACAGCACTTGGCTCCTGGCTTCACAGTCAGCTTCAAGATCCATCTTCTGCGGTCCACCAGTTAGTTCAAGAAGTTCATCATGCTAGCTTGCAAGTTGAGGCAGCGGAGAAGGGTAGCTGGTTACAAAAACAGGTGCCCAACGGTTATGGATATGTTTTCTCAATGACTTTGAAGAACGCGGCCCTCGCAAGACGGCTGCCAAGCAAGCTTCGCCTTTTCCAGCATGCAACTAGCCTTGGTGTAGAAAGTTTGATAGAATAGAGAGCCATGACAAATACCAGTATTGATTAGAAGCTGGTAAGGTTAAGTGCTGGAAGACCTGACAAGAGATTTGCAGCAGGGACTCGAAACACTCGTGAAGGAGACGGTGGAATAAGCTTCAGGTATACTTGCATGAATGACGACAGGTAGGGCTGATTTGCAATTTTAGATGCCGTCCGTAGCACCTGATATCCTGTTTTTCGAACGTTGAGATGAAAAGCCAAAGTTTGCATCACATCATTGCAAGTGTCCCTTTTGGTGTGGTTGCGCCGACACGTGGGAAAAACTCTACAAAGAAACGCCGCTGATGCTAGCGCAGCTTCCAGAAACCTGTCAAAACCCCGATAAAGTCGCGGCTAATTGCCCCGAAGCTTAAATTTTCATCATTTATCAATCTGACATGCTGATGTTGCCGTTGATCTTTGCATTATTCATCTGGGCCTTGAAATCCTAAAATTCCAATATTAGGGGGCTCCGCTTCACTGCCGGACGGTAACTTCCGAGGGTCTTCCGTAGCTGACGTCACAAGCCAGCATTTGTCCTGCGCAATGAGATGATTGTATGCTCGGCAGTTTTTCTGATCGTATTTCATTCTTGTGTCATTTTTCTGCAGAACGTTGGGCATTGAAGCATAAAGTATCTTATCTTTTGTAATTATATACTTTTTTGCTATATGGAAATACACCAGGCAGATAGCTGCCTACTATTTGGATACTTGTTCAGAGAATAGAGCGCCCAATCTGTATATCAGAGACGACATTACTAAGTAGAGAGATTCCTAATCTGGACAAGCATCCTGTGCCCAACGCCGACTGTGACCCGTTTTAAACTCCGAAACAATTGCTATTCGAGAGCGCAAAATGCAGCTCTTCAACATGGAATCATCCGGCCCAATTAAACCAACTTCCGTGCAACTCTGGAGCTCCCACACGGACCGCCGCCCGGAAGGATTCGGTCTCCACGCTGGCGTAATTCAATTCAATCATGGCGCCTCTAGCGCATCAGCTTGCCCAATCGGCCGATCCAAGCGATGTAGGCGAGTAGAACGGTCCACTCCGGAGCTCGGGATTTCACCAAGGTTTGGAGGCTTCTGCAGGCGTCTCCGACTACTGAAAGATAGAACGGGTAAGATGATGTATTGATGATAGCGAGGGAGGAGAAGTATTTAATCCTTGGATGAGGAACTGTCAAATTGGCTTTTTGGATCATTCAGACACACAACTCCAACACACACTTCAAGCAAAAAACAATTACAAACATAGAACACACTCATACATAATATAGCTTGAGACTACTATTTTACACCACTGAGCCACCTGCTTCCAATCAACAGCACCACTTACACCAAACACCTCTTTACACACTCACAACCAAAAATGCCTTCCTTCACTGTCTACACAGGATCCAAGGATGGCCATGTTAGGCCTACTACCACTACCAAGCCTGACCAGCTCACCGGCGATCAAATCTTTTTGAGAGTGACTGCTTCCGGAATGTGCTTCACTGATGTGCACTATGTAAGTGACTTCAATACAGACACACAAACAATTTTTTTTTCATTGGCGAAAATTGCTAACACGCTATCTATAGAAACATGGAAACACTGCTCTGGGTCACGAAGGCGTTGGCGTTGTCGAGGAGACTGGCCCAGGAGTTACTTATCTAAAGAAGGGAGACAGAGTAGGCTGGGGTTATCAGACTGACAACTGCGGCCACTGCCTCGACTGCCTTCAGGGACAGGATGTTTTCTGCAAGGAGCGTATTCTCTATGGTGAAGGAAACACCGATCAGGGCAGCTTTGCTTCTCACGCTGTCATGCGAGAGGCTTTCCTCCACCCCATTCCTGATGAGATCAGCGACGAGAATGCCGCTCCTCTCCAGTGTGCTGGCGCCACTGTGTTCACTGCCTTGCATGACGTGGACTCTAACGACACTGTCGGCATCATGGGTGTCGGTGGCCTAGGTCACATTGCTATTCAGTTTGCAGCCAAGCTTGGTTGCCGCGTTGTTGTGCTTTCCGGATCTGACAGCAAGAAGGCTGACGCCACAAAGCTTGGTGCTCACAAGTTTGTCGCCATGAACAAGGGCAACATTGAGGAGCAGCTCGGTGACTGGAGGATCTCCCGCCTCTTGGTCACCACCTCTGCTCAGCCTGCTTGGGACAAGATTCTGCCCACGCTCTCCACTCGTGCCCACATTTACCCCTTGTCTGTCTCTTCCGACAACCTGGAGATTCCTTACATGCCTCTCATCATGAGCGGAATCACCATTCACGGCTCTCTTGTCGCTACACGAGCTGTGCACCGCAAGATGCTGGAGTTTGCTGCTCTCCACAACATCCGACCTGTCATTGAGAGGTTCGAGATGACTGAGGAAGGTATCAACAAGGCTTTTGAGCGCCTTGAGCAGGGCAGGGTGCAGTACCGAGTTGTTCTGCTTCCTGTTCAGCAGTGAGGATGGGGGGAATGGTGACTGAGTGAAGATGCATAGCGAAGCGGAAGTGATTTCTTAGATTGTATTTTATCTAGTATGGGTTTTATAGGATAGAGAAAAGAATTATTTAATGTCAAAACATTTACACCATGTTCACCTATTTATATATTTCTTGCTCATTCATCGCTCGATCAGTAAAAATGGGTGGCTGAATGGAACGACCCGCCATCCATACTCTTCTATCCAAGTCTACCTAAATATGCCATTTGGAGAGGCGGATGGGTGAAGAAGGAGAGTGATATACCAAGTCATGATCTCCATCATCACTTCATCGTTATACCACCTCCAATAATAAATTGATACAAAAAGCTGTGAAGCGGCCTTGGAATGTAGGTAGTTAGGCTAACCTGAGAACTCTTAAATAACCTTGCCACACAAGGCATCATACTTTCTAGCGCAGAGTGAACTGCAGAAATCCTTGAAGCATATTTGGTAGGGTCAAACATTTATATACATTACAAAACATATACCAAAGGCAAATTCATCGTGCTTTAATATGCTGTGAAGCTATGGCTATACTATGATTCTATTATTGTGCAGATAACCAGCAGGCCATAAGCTCCAAGAGACCAGCTCATACATCAAAGAACGGAATCAGTCCTGTCCTTGGGTAGCAATTGATATACTCAAACGTCACCTCGCCAGGCTTCAAGGCCGAAATCTCATGCCATGTGCGCATCTTGAATGTCGTTTTGCCAAACTTTAGAGAGTGGGCGTGTGCTCCGTGAAAGATGTTATGGTGCGTCTTGTGCTTGGAAGCCCACGCTTCAAGATCTTTGAGCGATCGGAAGAAGCCACTGCTGCAAGTCTCGCGCCTCCGTCGCTCCTCTGTAGCAATGAGGCCAAACTTGTCTGTGTTGGAGACACCGTTGGTGCCGTTGCTGGCGATACCATTCGTTCCATTCGTGGCATGTGTGCCATGGGTGCCATCCTCGCTATGCATCTCACGTATACCATTCGCTCCGTTCGTACTGTTCGTTCTGTGAATACCATTGATGCCATTGGCCCCGTTCGTTCCACTCAAATACCCTGCACAATTCTTAACAAAGCTTGCAAGTCCGTTTACCACTGTACTCCCAATGCCGTTCGAAGTAGCCATATGTTCCGCCTCTTCTGCTTGCAGCAGTCGGTTTGTGGTCAAATTGCGAGAGAAGCGCAGCCCAATGTCTCCTGATTCCTCCGCATTCTCTTCCAAGTAAGTCATTCCATCCCTCAGCACCGTCTCAAGAGTGCCTTCGTACGCCTCTCTTTCATCCTCTTTACACCGCTCCCAAAATTGGCCGGACCGAATGTGGACAACTGAGACTCTGTTCTCTCCTTCAATAACACGGTCTTTACTACCCTTCTCGAAGTTCGGGAAGCCAAGTTTATACTCTGCCTCAAAGGGGTCGTGAGATGATGCGGGAAGCCTATCACGGGCAGCCCCCCAGTATCCGGTGAATTTGTGAGCAGCTTGCTGTGCACCGTCAAGGGAAGCGATACCCGGTTGATAGTCGTTCCCAGAATATACCGTTTCCAATCGGGATTTGGGAACTGTGAAGGATTCTCTCCATAGCCCTACTATTACTTGGTCAGAAGGCGATAGTGTTTTATGAAGCTGTTGTAAATTTAGGCTATTCGTCGCTGCCTTGGCAACATCCTTATTAGTCCAATAAAGAATGTATATCTCTGTATCTGGGACATCATAACCTGCTTCGACATAGAGCTTCTCCCATAGGACCGGCGCAAACTCTCCAGCTCCTTCCCGGATCCAATTCTCGACTTTTATCGCGACCTTTCTTTGGGCGGCAGAAGTGACATGGGGACTCAGTTTACTATGCAGTCCCCTAGCAGGATTCTTTTCATAGCCAGGCTGGATACCGACATAAGAGACGCTGATATCGTTCACATCCTCAGGAAGCTCCACCATATAGCGTGGGAACTTGACTTCCCAGTTCTCAGGCTGGTTCAAGGGCAGCTCCCGATTTTCTGTTCGTATTTGAGAAAGAGACATTGCACTGAAATGAAAGTTATTTAAAATGTTCCTTTTCGGGTTCATCCGGAACAATATGGTGTCCCTATAAGATACCAAGGCAGAATATGGCGTTTGGTGGCTTGAGCCATCAATCTCTCTTTCTGAAAAGGCCAAGCAGCCCATAGTTATACGTGAACACTTGCTGCCAATAACAGATGAAGCTATACTAAATCCCACCAGATGAGGAAATGCGGAGAAGGGGTGCTCGGTAATCTCGCCTCTATCCAGCCTCTCGGATCTTGGCAGCAAGTACTGGAAAGTCTAGTGTAGGACACGAGATACGAAGCATTCCCTTCAGAGCTACTCCTAGTACGGAGGAAGATACGCGATCTCGGCAGCCTCGCCTATTTCGTCTAAGCCTCTAACCCAAATGTGGGCTTCCCCCAGTCCCCAGTATGTCAAAAATTACCCAATGAGCGCAAGCGCTCAAGCTCAGCCGCGAAGCCGCGACTGCGTAAGGCTGGGGTTCGAACGCTTAGCTCGCTTGGCTCGAGCAAACACCTCACAGACGACGTAACGCAGCGACTCGGGGCAACGAATCAAGGAGCCTTGTCTGGCCTCACCATGAGCGAGATTAAGAGACGCACGCGCACTGGCTGCCTCACGTGTCGAGCGAGGCGAGTCAAATGCGATGAGCGCAAACCCATCTGCAATCGCTGCACCATCGCCAATGTTGAGTGTGCGGGATACGCGCCAAAGAGGCAGATCGAGGTGCGGCTGCCCGATCGCCGCCACGGCGCGTCCCATTCGCAGCAAAACTCTCCTGCAGGCGATGGTTCCATGATCGATGATGACGATCTGCGCTCAGAACAATTCCATGTCTCTCCGCAAGGTCCTCCGGGTTCCACTCCTTCCGGCCCGCCCTCCGGACCGGCATCCGCTCCGTCCGCATATGCCGCCCCCTTTCCACGGCCTCAATTCCGCCACGATGGATTGCCGCTTGTAGGCTTGCCTAGCAACCCGCGCCTGTCTCAACGGCCTTGCGCGGCATCCCGAGAAGTCCTTGCCTATCACCAATTCTTCTTCCGGACACTGCCGATGCTGTTCCCGGCTGACCACTTGCCTTTCTGGAGGGACCGTCTCTGCGATGAGGCTTGGTGTATCGAGTATGCCCAGCGTGGGCTACTGGCTCTGGGATGTATGCATCGCGCTGCCCTCATGATTTCCATGCTTGGCGAGAACGACCAGAACCGCGGTTTAGACACCAAGGTTATTGCCGTCCAGGCATACACACAGGCATTGCAGGAATTATCGAGTCGCCTTGATGAAGCAGAGAAATCTTTGGACGTTTTGTCGGCTGTTTTGGTACTCATGGCTTATTTTGAGGTAAGTTGTATACCTGGCATGAGTGCCAAGCCGGTCAAATTAAACAAAGTAGCTAATACGAGCATTTATCCTGCTTACCATAGTGCTTTGCAAGCAACATCCCTGCCGCATATGGACATGTCCGCGCAGCAAACTATTACTTTACCGCGCTCAAGTCTAACACATCACTACGTGTTGACGATCTTGCCCTGGAGGCTCTAGAAACTGCTCTACAAACCCTTGCATGGACATGCTACATGGCAGTGCCGCTCCCTGGTATGCTTCTCTCGGTTGGTCGTACGATGACTACTAGCTTTGTTGCACCAAGTCCCTTCTTCCTTCAGCGCAGTCTGCTTCAGATTCTAGTTGACTCTGGAGTGCACGATGAGATATGGAGCCCCTTGCCTATACGTCAAGAATCGTCTACCTTCCTAGATAAAGTTTACCGATTACAACGCAATCTGCGCGAGTGGAGAGATGTCCACGGTCATCTTCATCCAAATCTTGAAACAGATACTGCCGCTCTGGCCAGCATCGATAATTCAGAGCAATACCACTTTCCCATTCCCCCATCTCCATACTTGGCATTGCCACCTAATCTCTGCCTTTCGGGCGCAATGTTCAACTTTCTCATGGCGCGTATTATGTGGACCCTTTGCCTTCACGACAAGAGCCAAGATACGAAGAAGATGGAGTCTGAGGCCTATATGCACTTTTACCAGACAATGCGGTTTGCAGCAACGCACACCGCAAACAATAGCTCGAGGACCTTGCCTAACGGCACATACTCTACAGATGCTGCTGTTTCTAGCGAAGAGATGGATAAGAGTTTCCTACCTATCCTTTACATCACTGGCCAGTGCAGCCCTCAACCATCTTGGCTCCGCTGGATCGCGCAGCTGATGAAGCAGATTGGGGAACAAGGATTATTCAACGGCTTCGTTTTGTCAGCCAGCCTCAAGGTTCTGCACAGAATGGAACTCAGTCATAATTTGCTCTCGACGGATAGGATCGAGAGATATCCCTGCCCGGCGCTGCGGATTATCTCCACACTGATCCCAGAGACGAACGCACAAGGCTTTGTGTGCTACTATGCTAAGCCCTCTAGGTTCAACAGCGGTTGGATCAATCGGGATTCCCTAATTTATTATCCCATTGCGCACGCGTGCTTCTCTCCCGAGCTGGATGACGACAGCGTAGCTAAGCGAGAGATTGACATCTATGATGAGCAAAGATCCATGGAGGAGCAGTTTACTTTGGAGTGGATTCTCAGACGCCCTGTTGCAAGTAGTTGGCAAACTCGTTCCTCAGAGGCGGGATTCAACCTCGACCATGTTCTACGTGATCACATCAATGGTGGACGCTTACTCCCGATGAATCAACGGACGCCAGGCGGGAGCACGATAAGATATTAAGTAATTATTAATGAGGAAATACAGATAGATAGAACAGAAGCGATAGTATACGATGTGTTCACTTTAAGTCAATAGTGATCTGTGGGCAATACATCGTAGACTATCCATCTAGAATAGCATCTGATGGATTATCTATACAGCCTTATAGAGCTATGCATATGTGCTTCATAATTTTACAGATAGTTCTGCTCATAGCTGATTAATTCAATTCCCACGTGATTTGATCCATGTATCGAATTGATTCATATTCCCCAAACAAAACGATATGCATTTTCTCATGTGCTTCAGCATTCAGAGAGTGATGTCATGCTTTTCCCGATGCCTGCTCGCTGTTGGCTGCTGTTTACGGAATAGCCTCTCGCTGTGGTTGGCTACCTTATTGGCGAACGACCGATCAACTGGGGCCAATTCTATTCATTTGAACTCCATATCCTCTCAGTGCGTAACAAAGAAAGGTCATGTATAATTCCAGGTTTATTGAAAAGAATTTCCGTTGCAATCGTCATAATCGTTTGGGCATTAGAACGTTGTCTGCTTTATTATTATCGAAGGTTTCTAGATTCATGTACGGCCACTCAATTGAGAATGCTGATCAAGAGCTGAATGACGAGCGAGAGAGATGATGGGTAGTTTATATCAGAGCAAAATAATATCTAGTATTTCGAGTAATTCCATTATATCATTCTTTCCTTTCATTCAAAAGATACCATTTTATCTACTAGGGTTCCGCTCTTCTTTTTGGGACAAGATTTTTGGGTTGGAGATGAAGGTGTAACCCTAGCATCATAAATAACGAAATAATGCTAGCTATCAGATATGTATTGCATGATAGATGATAATGTAATAAGCATTCATAAGCTTGGGTTAGTGGGCCTGTTATTTTCTCAACTACCGTCTGTTTCGGAAGGACCAAGCATGGAGATTTCTTCATCGAGTGCCTAGTGTTCTCTGTCCAAGCTAAACACATATGATCATTCGTGAGGGGTTGAACGTTACATAGATAAAAAGCAAATGTATATAGATGCGCAGATAATGAAGTCTGAGTTGCCGCCGAACTGATGCGCACCAAGCCCAGGCAAATGGGAAACGCGGCCACTAATCGGGAGCTACAAGAAAAGAACTCTTCGCTAGTACTTGACTTTTTGGGCCCACTATTACGGTTCAATGAAATGGGAAATGAAAGGTTCATAAGGAAGGCCTACAATACATATATTGCTATAGTTATTCTAATAGTATGGTATTTCATTAATGATTGCTAACAATGCTCGGTAAACCTCGAAATGCTTGCTCACAGCGACAGTTATTGAATAGCCTGATGATATCTGGTCACAAAATGCTTACTGGAGAAAAGAAAGCAATTATAATCGATATAATCACTTGTCAATTATGAAGCTATGCAAAGGGGCAAAGTTCATTCGACTTTGTCAATCAACTGCCCTCCAGTATGTTACATGTGAAGAATAGTATTATGGTGCTGGAATGCTATAGGAGTTGGTAATATCCTTTAATCAAATGAATAATTAATCGTGATGCAACACATTAAGAATTGACTTTCATGGACGCCGATCAGACGGCAGTGTTCGGATGAGCCAGTATCGCTCAAGACATCTTCTCTTAGGCTCCATGTACTATACAGCTGCCTAGACTTCTTACATCATCCGACTTCGGATGGACATCGTATCTACGAGAACTACACAGTGTCTCAGTGGCGTTAACTGCCGTTATGATTAACATCTCAAATAGATCTTAGAATCGCTTTAATGCTGCCGGCACTTACACGGGAAGGAATAGCTTACGAAGTGTTATGTGAGCGTGAACAAGTACTTTCAAGCGAATAACTGCACCAAACCAGTAAAGCCTCGCCGTGGGTTTCCAAGGATAGACTAGCCTCCATCATCGGAGGGCTCGGCCGCAGCGAGATTTTGCCCAATCTGCTGACAATCAACAAGGTTAAGCCACCTCGGCCAATCGCGTTCAGGCCGTTTGAGCAGCCACATGGCCGATACAGTCGTGCAGGTACGTCACTGGTATCACTTACACAATGTTGTCTCGGCCGAAGCTATAAACAGATATATTGAGAGACTCAATGGGATGATCAAGTATAAAAGGATTAATAGCTTCTCGCTCATGAGAAACTACAGAAATAAGAAATCATTCAAGTTGTTCTATCTTTAATCTACAAAGACAGACTACAATAAATTCAACCATGGCTTCTACACCATATTCCGCTTCAGGCCAAAAGAATGGTATGTGTATAAAACATGTGCATACGTGTCGCCTATATTGCTACAATCACATTTACAAGACATTTTAATCTAACAGCAGAGACAGGTGACCTGCACTTGAATTACATTGATGATCGCAACTCTACATCTCAGCATACAGTATATACAGCTAGCAATGGAGCACCGGTTCATCACCCTTTTGGTAAGTGTTCCTACGCGTATGTGTGTTTAATGCTTACTAGCAATTACAATACTTGTATACTGATAAATGTACATAGAAACTCAGCGCGCTGGAGAAAATGGCCCTTTACTGCTGCAAGACTTCCATCTGATTGATCTTTTGTCACACTTTGACCGAGAAAGAATCCCTGAGAGAGTTGTCCATGCAAAGGGTGGTGGTGCCCATGGCTACTACAGAACCACCAATCCGCTCGACGACCTCTCTGTGGCGGATATATTTTCCGCTGAAGGCAAAGAGTGTCCAATTACTATTCGATTTTCAACTGTTGGAGGTGAAAGTGGCTCTCATGATCACGCTCGCGATCCACGAGGCTTCTCTATCAAGTTTCGCACTGAGGAAGGTAACTGGGATCTTGTACAAAACAATACACCTGTCTTTTTTATCCGAGATCCTGCCAAGTTTCCTCACTTGATCCATACCCAAAAGCGACACCCCGCGAGCCATCTTGGTAGCGGTGATGACTCCACCATGTTTTGGGAATACTTCTCCCAGAACCCTGAATCTGTTCACCAAGTCATGTATACGTTTGGTGACCGCGGTATTCCAGATAGCTGGCGCCATATGCATGGATATAGCGGCCATACTTTCAAGTTCGTCAACAAGCAGGGCTCGTGGGTATACTGCCAGATCCATATCCGCTCGAAGCAAGGTACTGGCTTTTTGACTCAGGAAGAGTCCACAAGACGTTCTCCAGATGCCAACCAGAAGGATCTGTATCAAGCCATCGAGCGCGGTGAATTCCCTCAGTGGGATTTATGTGTGCAGACCATGACCCCAAAAGAGGCTGAGGAGTTGTGGGAGACCCAGAAAATCAACGTCTTTGATCTTACACACTGCTGGCCCCAAGGCCAATTTCCTCTCCGCAAGGTTGGAGAGCTCTGCTTGAATGAGAACGTGAAGAATTACTTTGCCGAAATTGAGCAAGTTGCCTTTAGCCCATCTCATCTCATTCCTGGTAAGTTTATTCCTCCACTACTGTAGAGTTTTTAATTTCTGGTCAAATGCTAATTGTATCTGAATCTGAATTAGGTATTGAACCTTCGGCCGATCCAGTCCTCCAGAGTCGCCTGTTCTCATATCCTGACACCCAACGCCACCGTCTTGGAGCAAACTATCAACAACTCCCTGTTAATGCGCCTCGCACTGGCTATCGCATGGCCAACTTCCAACGAGATGGCCCTATGGCTTTCTATAATCAGGGTTCAAGACCCAACTATTTCTCATCTATCGAACCAATCTCTTTCAAGGAGCGCAAGGTGAATCTAGATCAGACTCATGGTGCTTTCGTCGGCAGGGCAGTCACCTTCCTTTCAGAAATTAGACCCGAGGATTTCAACCAGCCTCGCGTCCTCTGGGAGAGGGTCTTTGATGATGCCGCCAAGGAACGATTCATTAATAACGTGGCCGGCCACATGAGCACATGCAGCGAAAAGGAAATCATCAAACGACAAATCGGTATCTTCCGCGAAGTGTCGGATGATCTAGCCACCAGACTGGAAAAGGCTACTGGTATCAAGGGATATTCTGGTATTAGTGAGCTTGTTTTCAATGGTTGTCACAATGGTTTGGCTAAGAATGCTGCTCTTCGAGCCGCCAACAGCCAAAAGAATCCACATTTTAACAGCAGCAATGGATCACCATCTATTGGAATTCGCTCTTAAAAAATTTTCCATTCTGTTAATGCTCGAATTGCTTCTTCAATATAGCAAACTATAGTTATAATAGAAAGACATTACACTATAATAATCCAGGAGGTTGTAACAGCTGCCTCCATTGTAGGCTTGTTTTCCGACTATAAGATGTCGGGTTGTAACAGCTTGAGGATGGCTTACATTAATTTTATTTAGGAATTTGGTTTGTTGCTATTCGCTTGTGTAGTTTACTTTACTAGCTCCCATTGCTCCCCAAGGTCTGAAGTAACCGTCCTTACAAAGCTAGAGCCTAGCTCATCAGTATTCTCGGCGATTTCCCCTCCAGCCAAGAAATTCATCTTAAAGGAGCTAAACAGAAACTTGGAGCTTGCAGGCCCAAGGCTTAATATTCCATCTCCCGAGCTGATGCCCACATGCCATGTTGGCTGAGTGGCAAGAGAAATTGTGATAATGTCCGTGCCAATCATCACTGTAGAGTCACTCCGACCATCAATCATGATACGGAAGCGAGTTCGGCCAGCTGTGGAAGCGTGGATCTTGTTGTTATGCGTAAACCAATAGATGGCTGGGTTCGACTTTGAGCGTATAAAGAATCTGACAAATTGGCATTCAGAATATGGATCCTAAAGCCGAAGAGAATAGCGACTTACGATTGACCACTGACATGGTCCGTTCGATCCTGGTGAGGGAAAACAGGAAACACTCTGGCATCACGATCATGAAGGAGGGTAAACACCAGCTTGTGATTGATCTCAGGTGCAGCATCGTAAGCATTACCACTCTCAAACGAGTAGAAGTCAGGCCCTAGTCGCTTCCAATTGCCGACTTTCTTCTCAGACACTGAACGCCACCACTCATCAATGGAATCGGCATCTGGGGCCGAAAGTATATAGCGCCAGCAACCTTCGTGTTTACGCTAATACCAGTGTGAGCAAGAAGAGCACCGAGGGTTTGTGGAGTATATAGGCGTAACCAGTTCTTACATGCTTAATGAGGGCGTGGTGGACCATAATGAGGGCTGATAATTGGCTGTACTGCTTCTATACCTACAAGGGAAGAGTAACGATAATAGAATCTCAACTCCACGGCAGCAGTGGCTACTTTTATACTTACAACGAGACATGTGGGCCTACTACTCCAAGTAGGTTGGTCTGTACATAAGACATTACCAAATATCCATCCATATCTCAATGAATAGTGCCTAAGGACTACATAAAGATAGCTTACAGATTTGCTGCCTAAAGACACCATGTTTATGGATGCATGGAGAGTCAGCGGGGTGGATAATGTATGCATATATGCTAGCTAGGTGCCTATTGACCGTGTCATACCGCTATGCCAGATGGCTAAATGTGTATGGCTGGCTGCGAAATCTTCACTTCCTAAGCTTAACATAGGGGTAACACAATCAATTAAGGTCATCACGGCCGAAGTTATAGGTACCGCCACCAAGGTGATTCGTTGTGCTTATGGCCTGGCCTTGCTGTAGGCCTCCAAAGAATTTGCCGGAGAACTCCGTGGTTGCGTTATAGGTATTTGATGCCTATCGCATGGGTTATTCGTACGATTACACTTGGGTTGGGCCGGGAATCATCAATGTGTGGGATTTTTTTACTCACTTTATCCTTCTCCTCTGGCTTTTTCTGAACAAGTTTAACCAAGTTCTGAAGGGAGTCACGAACTCGCTTGTAATTCTCATCGTCTTTGTCCGAAAATTTACACATGCCAATGTGGTCGGCGTGGATACAAAACTTATCATAGCCCTTCATAGTGGCCGACTGCTCGATAACGATCTAGCGGAACGTGTCAATAATAAAATCTAATCTACTATGCCGGTGGTCTGTTGCTCACCTTTGATCTGGCTATGGCATTATTTTGGCCCTCAAAAAAGCAGACGATCCTGACTGGTTTTGTGGACTCCCTAGTCCGCACGAGGTTGGGGAACTCTTTGCCAAGTGTGGCGAGCTTTGTCGACCCCTTTGATAGATCAGTCAAAGTTTTCGTATTCGTAACCCTGAAGAGCGACACAAATTTGGCTAAAAGCGAACCCCACGCGGCCGCATCAGATCCTTCATGGGGAGTACCCATAAAGGCAATACCGCCAATCTGTTCAATTAGCTTCCGTTTACCTTCGTCCGGCATATTCTGGCCAGAGATCAGGGCCTGTGCAAAATCGTTAGTTCTTAGACGCATCTAGAGCTTTACGCTGCGCGTGATTTGGAGTGGCGATCTACCTGTTGGCAAATGAGGCCGCCAAGGCTATGAGCAACCAGGATGATAGGTCGATCGCTCTGTGATCAAAGATAAGTTTGCTTAACATCCAGTTTATATAGTCATGTAATATAAATAACAGATTGTAATTATGAAATGACAACCCTACCGTTTCCGTTCGATCACGAAGTGCAAGCAACGCAGTGATGAGATCATCGGCGTGATTGTCAATAGTATTTAGGGACGCATCATTGCTCCAAAAGTTCACAACTTCGGCATGATAACCAAAGCTCAAGATTCGCGCATTGGTAATATCCTTCGGAAGGAGGTCCTTGGGCCAGCACACTGTAGGATCAGCATATTCGTATGTCCAAGTGTTCACAGCATCGCCGTTGAGGCCATGAACAAACACAATACTAGACAAAATACAGATTAGCTATATAGGTTAGCAATTAGAATGAATGGAACTAACTCAACGCTGGCGTTAGAGGGCTCAGCCCAGGGATCTGATAACCCCTTTGATAGAGTGGGTGCATTTGACATAGCTCCGGCAGACTCAGTTGGCTCTGAACTAGCAGGCACTGTTGGAATAGATACGTTAACGCTTTTCGAGAAAGCGTAGCTATGGAAATATGCTGTCATTCTCCTTAGAGGAGAGATTATAAGGTTATTAAAGAATGAACGGAAAAAAGAACAAATATAAAATGTATTCATTTGTAATAGTTAGATGTTTGTAGAAAAGAAATATATAGGATCATCCTGCATAAGAAAAGTAATTATCGATGTTTCAACATGGAGTAATAAGGCTGTGATCTTGAAAAGTATAATTAATTTTAATATATAATTATTATATTAACAGTTTATAT
>PXNZ01000186.1:0-115405 GCA_003012085.1 Trichoderma brevicompactum | reverse complement strand
GGAGGGGGGCCGTTTTAGTAAAAAACCGGAGAGACAAAAAAAAAAGCCGTTTACACGACGACGACCTTTTTGACGTTGGTTACGGCTCGTCCCGTCGATACCCGTCTTTTTTGCAGGTGTCAAACTTGCATTAGCAAGAGCATTACCGAGGGCGAAAAAAAAATTAAAAATGAAAAAAAGGGCGTTATATGCTTCCAATATAGTCGTCGTAGTATATAGTATGCTAAACGTATAGTCTGGAGTTTTAGTACAGCACTATGAGGTGCAAATAGACTATTAGTGCAAACGCGGAGAGGCGGGAGGGTCCAACGGCGCGTTCCCGTTCAATATCGGTGTCGGAAGCTAGCGCATAGTTCCAAATCGTTGCCCGGACAGCAGACTTGCTGCTGTTGCTGTTGCTGTTGGTCCGTCTGTAGGCTTGAATCGTATATACAAGCGTCTCAGACTCAGGAAACCGAGACGGTAGTAGTAATGGAGCAAGGTAGGTTTGGACCTGGATATCTTCAACATTGAATATTTGGATCAGATTGTAAACTCAGTTAGGACTTTGTAAGGAGCGTAACAAGAATATAGCACTAAGTCACATCAAGTCTAAGGATATTCTTGATTGATACTAGATAGGGACCGCTGTAACCTCAGGTGATATCTATGCTTTGTCGTATTGCAAAGTCTGAATAGACGGTGATGGCTGAGATGGCCGAAAAGGCTCACACGAGGGAAAAGGTGGAACAAAGGAAATAATCAACCAAAACTCCCTTCTAACCATCTAACTAGCCCTCCTAAAATGACACCTTACTCCGCTGGCCCTTATGTAGATAACATAAAGGCTCCATCAAGCCTGATACCCAATCCCCTGAAAAAAGAAACAACCAAAGAAAATCACCAAGCAACGCTGTAAACATTTCCTCTCTCCCAATTCTCTGCAAAGCTGCATCTTCGTAGTGATATGCCATGGATGCCAAGAGGAGTCACTAACGTCCTTCCTGTTTCCTCAGAGTTCGCCGGCTTAGGATGCCAGAGCGATCCGTAGCATCGCTACCGAGGATAAAGGGGCGCTCTCCCACTTTGGACATAAATCTCGTGTCGTACCCAACTCCTGGGAGCCATTTTCGGCTAAATGCCCAGCCCTGAGGCCAGTTATCATCGACGGAGGTAACCTCTCCGAGGCTGCTTGCGTAGCCGCCAGAACGGAGGCGTCGGGCTCGACCGGCGATCGAAACGCCGTAGGGCCCGCGGCATTCATGATCTTTCTCCATCGCCTTCAGAGACAGCTCAAGCTTCTCTTTACCAGCCTTGATGTCTGTAAATTCCTTCTGCATCTTCCACGCCTCGTAGGCAGTGGGGATCACGGCGAAGATTTCGGCTTCAGTCTTTTTGTCGTCAACCATGGACTTTACGTGCTTGATGTACTGGCAAATGTGGAGACTGTCCCACGGTACCGCCAAGGCATTCACATTTGCCGAGTCCATCTGATCAACCATGTTAACAGACTGATTTGACATACATTGTACACTCAGTCTGCCTACTTGTTGTTCTGTCGTGGTATTTGGGCCGACACTAGCAGGACCATCAATGTCCATTACAGTGATGTTGACAACCTCAGGGTCCTTTGGTGGTGAGGGCGATGCGAGAGCGTTTTCCAAATATTTGCGAGTGACTGGTGGAGCATGCTTCTTAAGGGCTTTGCGTAAAAAGGTATAGTCATCGCACGTATTTGTGAGCTTCACGAGAAGCTTCCTTTTGTAAACCACCGATAATTCCTTCGTAGACCGGGTAACAAGGCGGTTTTCATAGGCGTAGGACATGTTGAAAGATTGATTTGTTTCACAATGTCTTTCCAGATAGATGCAAGACGTATTGAGATATCGGAAACTTTGTACGTTCAAGAAGACCGAGATTGTTATGGCCAGTCGAATAGCAGAATAGCAACTTGGGCTGATATCAGAGAACCGATGTGAGGATTGACCTGATATACCTGTCCGATATAAGACGTATAAGCAAAGATATTGGGGTATCTGTGAAGTTTCAAGAAATTTCAAGAGTCTGCGAACAGATATATAGACAAGGGCAATGTAGCTAATGGATGTGTAAACAAGATGAAGAAGCAGAATGTAAAGCTTCAAGTCTTCTCGGGGGGCTTGGGGCTATTGTACCAAGTAGAATTAGTCGGGGACGAGCGTAAACAAACATGAATAGACTTTTGCTCAAAATATGGCGTTTTTCGAGATACCAGAGGAGGCCATCGCCACAATTTCCAAATATGCTCGCCGGGCTCTAGTTAATAGGCACTATTGTCTGTGAATCCGAAACTCCAAAAGTGCCACCCACGCAAAGACTTTTCGCTCTAGGTCTCCACGACGACCTCGTTGTTATTTGCTGAGACCAGTTTCGAGAGGCGGTCGTGAATGCTTGGACCAGTACAAGCGTCTTGTTTGGCGCGTAGTCTGGCGTAGGAGGCTGTTCGTCACCAAAGATCGACAACACACACAGGACCCCTATCCAGCAGCCACATCTGAGCACAAGCCTCTTCCCCAGACGGAGTGATTGCTAGGTAACTGTAAATACATGAAAAAATACTTACAAAAACAAGTGGGAGCCTCATCTGGACCAAGGCGATGGATGACGCAAAGACTGATCGGGTGGAGTTGACCAACCCGGAGGGGAGGGTGTAGCAAGAAAGTTCGGGATAGATAGAATACACAGCAAAATAAAAGAAAAAGAGGAGAATCCCCGAGAGAGGCAGAAGGGAGGCGTGAAGAGAAGAGTCAATCGGCCTCTTCCGAGCAGTGCCTGCCAGTTGAAGCGGAGCTTGACCGCCCCCAGCTGATAAACTTTTGCAAGGACATTTCGAGGGCTGCTTTGATCATGTGCAAATTGCAATTCCAGGAGTCAATAAGAGAGTCTGTTTGTATGCTAGATTTAAAATCCTTATTGGCGCATTTATTGGGTGAATTACAACACGTTGCGTCCCTCTCCTGACATAGCAATTATCCACAATACAGCAGATTATATATATACATGTATATTGCGCTTGACTATGATTTGAAGCCCATCAGTGATATTTCTCATTCACTATCCCATATAGAAGCAAGTCACGAGTCACACGCGAGAGCCCTTCTCCATCTACCACTATATCATGCGTTAATCTGCGGCATTCCTCTACGCGCCATACGCTTTCTCACCCCAGAGGAACTTGGAAGCATAAAATGAGACCACCCGAGGGCGTCTTAATCTATTCGTATAACTACTAGTCATAGCCTCTTTCTATATATACTCCCTGCTGTATCAACAGGTATACATGCATCATAACACCAAAACACGCCTCTCGCCAGCATATCAACAACCCAAGGCCAAGTCGTCATGGTATCCTTCCGACAGAAACTGTACATATTTCTTCATACACATCTCCAATACTCAATAGCGGCAAGCATGAGAGCCATGCTAAACAGTTCAAGCTTCAACGCCATCTCATCTTCTTCAACACTGGCTTGCCACACCCCGTCTCTCCGTCAAGCATCTAGCTCCGATCATCTTTCCTCAGGAACATTTCCAGGACGGTCCGCTCCCGGTCCTTTTTCGCCCTGTCTTTGTCATCGCTCGATCGGAACAGGAGTGGGCTTACTAGCTCAGCATATCTCCGCTCCCTTGCCCGGCTCTTTCTAATTGCTTCAGTTTCTCCAGGGCGGAAACTCAGCCGTCGAGTTAACGCGCCAAGAGCCGGCGAAGGCTGTGTTGCTGAACTCAGCTCGGTGACCACGCGAGCAAGTGTGGC
Organism: Trichoderma brevicompactum; assembly: GCA_003012085.1. Lineage (NCBI taxonomy): Eukaryota > Fungi > Ascomycota > Sordariomycetes > Hypocreales > Hypocreaceae > Trichoderma > Trichoderma brevicompactum. Next base: position 111,633 of record PXNZ01000186.1, on the reverse strand, counting down.
TGTCAAAAATACAAAGGCAATATTGTGACTTGGGGACGTTGAGAGTAAGTCGAGGATATGATTCTTCACATCTGGCCATGCTGTTTGGGGCATTGCCGCAAGGTTTGGCAATTCTATTGAGAGCTTGGCCCAAAGATGCGGGGGGATGAGTCCATCTATGAGAGACGCGAGAAACAAGAGCAAAACGGAAGAATAAATCTCGAGCTTTTGAGTTGACAAGAGCTCCACCGGCAGAGCATCTGCCAGAGGTGAATGGGTATCCAGGGATGATATCAGTGCTGCCTTTAGTGTGTCTTGCTTGGCGGCTTCCATCGTCCATGTGGACGGGTCCAACGGCCAACCAGGATCTCGCGGAAGAGTCATATCCTCAAGCATGGCTTCGTCGGCTACACACCGCTCAGCCACAGTTTGGATAGCCTCGGTAAGTTTGAACAGCTCTCGCGGGGCAGAACAGTGCACATCCCAGTCATACGTGATAGTGCCTTGGATATTCTTTTCTTTGACAAACTTTCTTATTCCGTATTCAGGCACTCGAATCAACTCGTCAATCGACCTGCCAAAGCAACTTGGGAGCCACGTTCCGTGTACCGGCACGAAATGATCTTTGCCACCCTCAACACGCAGCACCAAAACATCCTCAAGTTTGCAACTGGCGTCATTTAGGGCGCGAACATGGGAAATCTCAGAAACTCGGGCCTCGATGACGGCCAATGCTGTCTCGCCAGGCTCAAGGGTTACCGATGAACCGAGTTTGCTCTTGGTGCCGTCCTCATCAGGCCGGTGGAATGAGGTCTTTAGCCACTTAGCCGTGCCTGCATCGTCCTCGCTTGGCTGTGACTCATTGAGAAATTCGAAGCTGGCAGCAGCACTACTAGTATTGGCAATGGTTATGGAGCACGAGTGCGTCTCGAAGAACCCAACCTCACCAAAGTCGACGACGCCCTCTGTTTGACCATGGCCACCCTCGACGATGAGAGTGACGCCAGGTCGGCCCTCGTTTTCAGCCCGATCCAACTCGAAAGCAATCTCTGCATGGATCCGCGCCTTCTTTTCTGGATCAACAGCGTCATAATTGAGAGTGAATGTGGAAATGACTGGCTTATGATCCGAAGATGTAATTCGCTGATGCGAGGCGTAAAAGTCGAGAGAGATTTGTTCTTGAGAGCCATCATCAGAACCAGCGCCCGTCTCATTTATATCATACTCGTCGTACTCGTCGTACGCGCCACCATCAGAAGAAATCGTCTTCGGCGGCTGATCCTCTCCATCGGTGTCAGGGTCGTAACTAAAGAGCACATCGTCATCTTCCTCAATCCCCCTCGCTCGCATCTCTGCGTCCTTTAGCTTGGCCTCCTTCATTTCCTCTATCTTCTTGTCATGCGCCTCTTTGTCTTTGCGTGTCCTGTAAAGGACTCGATCGCACCAGCTGGGCGCTCTCTGCTTCTCGCTCGTATCGAATAAGCCAAATGTACCGACGTCGTACTTGAAGGTTGGCAGAAATGAGATGGGCCCTTCTTTCCAGCCGTCATGGAACAGCTTCTGTTGCGCGATTATCCGTCTCAGCTGGTCGTGTGGTAGAAGCGAGTCGATAGTTGCTTGTAGAGACGCCGGATCTTGGCTGGGGTCTTCGGGAAAATCATCCGGGTCCGGCAGAGAACTTGCTGAGTCGAAGCTCTGGTCAAAGCTGTGGTCTCGGGAATGCATCGACGACATTGTGGTTGTTTCGTCGTCACTTTCGGAGGTCCTCATGACTATTATTCCATCGTCGCCTTCGATGGGCAGTGGAGGCTTGTCATTGCTTAAATCATACTCTCCCCGAGCATGCAACGTCAAGAGCCTTCTAATATCATCTCCTGGTAGGCCGTCTAGGCGAAAGTTGAGGTCTCCAAACCAAAACGCAAAGTCTTCGTCCCCAATCTTGTCTCCATCATCGTCAGATACCCCTCCAATTACCACTGGGTCAAAGAGCGTTTTCGATAGAATCTGTCCAACATCCCAGCATCGCCTCTCAAGTGCTGCCGAACCTGCGCCGCTAGCGAGATGGCTGTTGACAAAGAGGAGCTTTGTGGTTTCACCCAGCACAAGACGCGTGGCCACGGCGCCTTTGTTTCCAAAGTATCCAAGGAGGCCTGTTCCAACCTGTTGCGTAGAGACGTTACTTATGGTGGGAGCAATCGTGGGGGAGGCGTAAATCAAGAGCAACAACCCAGTCATTTGCTCGGATGCAACCAGTTGGTAGCCCCTAGGTAACGCTGCTTCCAGCGCTGCTGTCCATTTTTCCATGGGCCCATTATCGACATATATTCGGCTCATGTACTCTCCCGTCCGGTTGAGATCCACGACTTCTTGTAGCCCCAGAACATAGAGATCAAACTCCTCGCCTCCGCGCGATCGTGTAGCCTCGGAATCCTCACTGCTCTGCATGGTCGAATGTTGCGGGGTAGCATCATTGGAGATGTCAACGGTCGAGGGGCCTTTGCTGGTGTCAAGTTCTTCGGTGAACCAACTCGCAAGGTCTTTATCGGTTCCTGTACATGCCGCTACATTCCAAGTGCCCACTTTGACTCGAATGCTGCATGGGCGCAGGTATTCGGAGCGCCGGGACAGCACGGCCCTGGCCAGAGACTGAGGAACGCCAACCTCGACCGGATCGGACTCGACAGATTGGTCCGTCTGATCTCTCGCCGGCTCCTCCATTGTACAGTATGAATGTGAATATGACGATGACGAAGAGGTATAAGAAGAAGATCGTCGAATGCGGCGTCGCTACCTCTCAAAGTCGTGGATCTTCCTGCCACAGCCTGGCTGCTAGATCATAGTGTGGCGATTGCGATTGCGGTTGTGATTGCGGTTGCGACACAGGCAATGAAGACGAGCGTAAGACGGCCGCATATATATGGTGCGCAAATTGGTGGCAAGCAATTGTTGGATTTATTATTAAGAACCCGTGAATAAGATATTGCAGGCTCACTATTGGTAACAGGATATTCCAGTTTAGCAGGCGATGTAGCAATTGAAGTCGAGGACTGGAGATGAAATATGATTGCAAGGTACAGAGTACAGGAGCTCAGGCGATCTGGAGCTCGCGTCATGCTGGGGAAGGCTGCTCGGGTCCCTATCGATAAGCCCCAGCAATAGCTATTCCGCCCCTCTTAGTGCGATGCTAGCTCTCACCAGCATCAACACCATCAAGATCAACGATTACGCCTCGACGCCGTCGACCTTGATTCGCAATTCTATACACACGATACGCATTATCGAAACCATATTTGGCATCACCGAATTCGGTATATGTGTGGTAATCAGCGACTTCGACCACGCCACGAAGCCTCCCGCATCGCCCTTCTCGATAGTATAATCTCGACTACATCAACATAACATATCCCCTCTCTCTCTCTTTGCCATTGGATACGCCGTTCAGTCTCCCTTTGCGATCTTCCGCCGCTGCAGCTAAAAGAAAACCTTACCATGAGTCGACCAACGCCTCGAAAATCGCGGCATAACCGCCATCCTTCGAACCGCATTCCCGCCATATCCGACTACGAATCCGACGCCGCAGCCATCACCTCTACCTACGAGCCTCCGCCACCACGAACCAACACCGAGCTCAACGTCTCCGTGCTGCAGCGTTATTTGCCATCCATCAGCCGGATTCTGAGCATCGCCGCAAATGCCGTTGTTTACACCTTTGATAGCGCAACCCAAGGCTGGGAGAAGTCTGGGATAGAGGGCACCATGTTTGTCTGTGCGCAGACCCCTCTCCCCGAGGATATCAATCATCGCCCTCGGGCATGCGTCTTTGTGCTGAGCCGCCGTAGTCTGGATAACTTGATCGTTGATTTGGCGAGCGTTGGACATGTGGAAATCATGGGAGAGCTAGTCATCCTCAAAGTCGAAGGTGATTGGGAAGCGGGCGAGAAGGTGCTCGGGCTATGGATCCACAACGATGAGGAAGAGACGAGGGCAACAAACGGCGCCATTATTGAAGAGAGCTGGAAGATTGCGCGTGCAGCTGGGACAGTGTCGAATGAGGGCCCCGAGGCTGGACCCGCAATGCAAGCCATCGGCCGTCCATTGACGCTCAACGAGCTCTTTGGAAGACAACAAGAGGCGACGGGAAGCTGAATGCTTTTGAATCAATCACGAGCAATTGTGAGACGCTATAGCTTTGACTTGACACGACCTTGATGACCATTCTGGAGAAAGCAGACACATTGAATGAGATACAAATATCGAAAAAATGGAAAGGGAGATCTGACATAGCTCGATCATATGGTCCCTTGTATGAGGCAGAGTTCGCAGAGAACATCGCGCGCATCCATGCGGAGCTCCCGCTTCGCCTAGTCTTAGGGGGGGCATTTCAATATTCCCATTAGCCGGAGCAATCTGCCATACCAAAGGCATGCTTCCAGTGAGCAAGAGCTAGTCTATCCATAGACTCATCCTGAGCAACCAATATCTAGATAACATTAAATAAACAACGTTCCAATCCATACGCCGGCAGCTTGTAATTCGCAACTCCTCGCTTCTTCGCCCGCCTCTCCCTGTGATCCACACTTTTTAAATAGCTTGACACATGTCCAATTATACCGTTCCGCTGATGCTTAGTTCCCGGATTTCTTGCAACACCTGCTCTACTCTTGCATCCAGCTGACCCTCTGCATATAAGTCTCTGGTGTCTGCGTCCAGATACTGCTGCACCTGTGCCATACGAGAGTAGGCTTCGGCACAGAATCGCAGCTGGATCTTGACCAAAGCTTCAAAGCTGGGGTCCAGGTAGGGTACACGCAAATCAATTAGTTGCGGCAGCTCAGTGGTGAGCTGCTCATTCAGCTGCTCGTACACGGCCTTGGACATCTCCAGCTCCTTCTCTGTGCGTGGCAGCTTCGTGGCATCCTTGTCCGGCTTCTCGACCAATTTCTTTACTTTGGCTCGGAGGGCATCGTAGTCGAGGAGTTTGTGTGAGCGCTTCTTGATACACTCATTAACGTCGGGGAAGTATGCACAGAATCGGCCAATGGGTTCGAGCACGGTCATTCGATAGGGTCCGTCGAGGGCTTTGATGGTCTCGGCATCGAGGTCTTCGACCGCCTGCTTGTAACTTCTGCTGACGCCGTCCTTCGCACCCGAGTCGCCGTAAAACGCATCTATCGTCTCGGCGATTCTCATTTGTGAAGCTGTCATGGCTGTTGTGCTCGCGGGGTTAGTTTGGTGCTCGGCATGTTCGGTCATGGCGGCATTGCGTCTGCGTACCTCTCAGTGAGTCAAGGTAGCCCTTTGATTCCTTCTGCAGCCGTAACGAAGCTGTCTCCATCGTCCTGAACCGCCTGCAAGTCGGTTAGCACGTGCCATCCTTCGCCCGCAGCTCCGTCTCCTTGTCTAACCTTTCCTCGACCTCGTAGTCGCGATCGTTTGTCTTTTCCACATGCCCTATAACCCAAAAAGTATAAGAATGAGGCTCCATACACACAAGGCCAAGCATCACGGCATACCCGTCTTCATCATCACCTGCGTCGTCGCGCGGTTCACATTCTTCTTGAATCCTACAACGCTGTTAGCCCCTCTCCCTCACTCTCAGCGGGGCATCCGCAAGCTCCGTACCCGCCCACGACATGTTGATTGTATTATCGTCTGGTATAGAAAGTAAGTCCTTGTTTGTACGATCGCAAGTATTGAGGATATCGAGTGTTTCTGGCTGGTTGGTGCTTGTCGGATCGTTCGCAGGCAGATGACGGAAGTAAAGGAGTTTGCGATAGAGCGGCTGAGGCTTATGAGCTGGAGCAAAAGAAGTGACGACTGAGCCGGGGGCAGCGCAGCCACGATGCTCCGCCCAATCGGCTCATCGACGTCAGCGATTGACAGCTCAGCCACACCTGGGAAAATTCATCTTCCGCCACCCTTTTGGAGGGCAGATGCTCACGTGAGTTTGCGATGCACTCGAACTTTCTTTAATTGCCCGTCTGATCCGGTTCATGATTTGCAAGCCAGTCGGAGTTGGAGGGGATTTTGAGTTTGGAAAGCATGTTTAACCCTCGATTCCTGGTCATCAGCCTCGGGAATCCATTGCCAAAATACGAGAGTCTACATTCAGCGGGTCATTTCGTCCTCAATGGCCTTACAAAAGCACTTCGACAGCCTGCATTTCGGGAGGTGACGCTTGGCAGGCAGTCTTGTCTGGTATCTCAGGGACCGAAATATATCCTTGTGCAGTCTCCGACTTATATGAATGTCTCTGGAGGCTTTGTGGCTAGTGCATGGCAGGAGACTGTCAGGAAATACGGCGCAGAGTCACTCAGTCTGGTGATTGTTCACGATGAGCTAGAAAAGGATTTTGGGGTTGTCAAACTCATTCCTTGGGACCGTAGTCCTCGTGGCCACAACGGCGTCAAGAGTGTTAGGAAGTCGGTATCGGAGAAAAAGTATCCGGAATCGCCATTTGCTCGGATTGCTGTTGGCATAGGACGACCTGAGGAGAGAGACGCGGCTACAGTAAGTCGCTATGTGCTCAATAAGATTTCTCGCGAAAACCGGACAACCTTGGAGGAAGACACCCCCTGGGATGTCGTAAAGTGTCTCATGGATCTGGAAAGCCAGTGGAGGGATGCCGTCCAGGGAGGTTCCGGAGGAAACGCAGAGTCATGAGTGGTGTTTCTCTCCTCCTACTCAGCCTCCATGTTTATTCGTCTATTCGATGAAGCAACCGGCATCTCTCTCTGTGATTACGCACACAATCAGGATGTATGACTCTACATCCAGACGATATGGTCGCAAAGGGGAGTTCGACGGCCACTTGTAGCCATTTGGAACTCAAAGTCGTCTCGGACAGAAGGAATGTTCATTCAGGATAGACACGCCACCGAAAACAGGACATTGACAGTGATTTGTTAGGGAAGCAAATCTCTGGAACCCTGATTTCACAAATGGCGCACAGTTTTCTCACTCTAGTATACGTTGCATACAGCGAATCTAGCCAGGGCGGGTGAGCCCAGCTGCAATAAGACTTTCTCACACCGCAGCGCAGTTTAGAAACACAGCATGTTTTCCCACCATGTTATCGTTGGAGACATAACTTCTGGCGATGCCTCGTTTCTATCAATCGCGAGGAGGCGATTAGGCTTGTTTCATTGAGCAAATCTGTATGAACGTGGTGCTTCCATAATGGTCCTCATCGAAATGTTCAGCCCAAGGGCGTGCTCTCTCAGCTGGCCCTAATATTCGCGTTATCATCACTTTGCATTTGCCACAATCAGGGAAACCATCAGTATGGACTCGAACGAACGCGCCACGCTCGCCGCATCTCTGAAAGCCCAGAGTTGTTGGCGCTGTAGACGAGCGATGCGCATGTGAAAGCGAACTTGATCGATTCGATTTGGCCTAGCCCGCATCTCGCCTGAGCGAATTCTTTCTTCACAAGCGCATTATTCATCCGCCATGGCTGGCGCGACTCGTCTGCCTTTAATGGTCAATACTTCAAACGCCGCTTCCTATTTGTATCAAGCCATTTGCCTTACCCGGGAACCACGGGGAGCTTTCGATCTCCGGGGAAGACATCCAAGGATCAAAGCTGAAGAAAGGCATCAGGCACATGTCGGCCACGCTAAGACGAGTTCTGAATGTGTCCCCCCACAGGCGCCACGCCAAAAGATAAGGAATGTCGCCCAATCAACGGCGTCGGATCGTGGCTTTGTCTGTATTATCTTACCGGGGTGCCGGGCGCTGAATCGAGCGTCTACACCAGACAAGGACTAGGTTCCGTGGCTCCCAGCACCAAAGGCTTGGAGACTGATGCCACCCTCCGGCGGCCTGATAAGAGCTTGTGCTGTGTGTAAGACAACGGAGGATAAGCACAAATGGCTTCGCGTAAAGCATTCTGATACAATGAGAGTTCATTATCAGACAAGGATTGGGCAGACACGCAGAGGCGAGCTTACTTGTTGTCACTGCTCTTTTAGGGGAGACTTGTTTTTTAGGTACCCCAGACCCGGCACACACGATGCTGCGATTCTGCGGTCCCCTTTTGAGATCTCGCAACTAACATTTCGGGTGGGGCGGTCCCCTTGATTGAATCAAGCCAGCGCTCATGGAGAATCGAGTGCAGCATAGCGATGCAACATGGCACTGCAGGTCGCACATCTACAATACTGTACCACAGAACTGGTGACTCTCGAGGCAGGACACATCCACAATCTTGAAGCTGGCGCGACCGACCCCGGATATGAGGCATCCGAGAGATGACCAGGACGCCACGACTCCCAATAACTCATGCAATATATGCCTTGGCATCAGACGGTTGGGCAGCTTGAAGAAAGTAATTCTCTTCGCAGGTCATCACGACTCGCTATAAGCCATGCGTAACTCACCGATTACGGACAGGTAGATGAATAATAGCACCTGTCATAGCTAGCTTTTCATTACTTGCTTCAGCCATCTTGCCCTTGATATGCACGAGATAAGCCTCTCAGATAAGCATCGACCTAACCTGGCACCGTTGGCCTGGGAGTGCCTGTGGGAGGCACATCACTTATCTATGTGGCTTCATCCCTGGGCACTAAATGGTGCCGCGCCAATAAGTTGCCATCCATTTCGAGGGCGATAAGCTCATTTGCGAGGCGCACGCACCCGTAGCCCGATTTCAGGCCGTACCTATATGATATGCGAGACTATTGGGCCTACGGAGCTAGTGATTCGCAGCCATCTACGCTGGCGGGCGTGGGATGAGATAGCTCTTACCTGTCCCGTTAATCCTATGGGTTGCCGTTCATCCAGCGGTATAACTTTAATCTATACGAGCTGAGAGCCATGCGGGATAACTCGGGGGGGAGCCGAGGAAGCGTGTGCGGAACTGATTGATCGAGTGCCTGACTTCAGCTTGCAACCTGGGGCAATATATATCATCCCCGTCTCCTTATCTGAGCTCTTTTCCCATCCCTTGTTGTTACATTCTTTCTCGCCGTTCTGGTGGTTTTACCCTCTCTGCTCACTTAGTCTTCCAAGTTGCCTTTGGCTCTGGAAGTAAAGTCACCGCACAACGACAACCCCGAGAAACAAATCGAACTGGTTATTGGGACAGTGAGAGAGGAACGAAAGAACCGCCGCCATGTCCGTGTCAGTTGTTGCCTATAATGGCACCACAGGTACTGCAGACTCCGGCGACTCAACCGGAGTCAGCAACCTCAACATCTTCTACGACGTACGTCTTTTGACTCATTACACTCGCTCGCCGAACAACAATGATGATTTATGAGGCAAAGCAACCGCCTGCTAACACTTCCATGCATAGACCGGTAATCTGGCCTGGATTACTGTCAGCTCAGCCCTCGTCCTTCTCATGATTCCTGGCGTGGGCTTCTTCTACAGCGGCCTCGCCCGTCGCAAGTCGGCCCTCTCGCTCATCCTCCTCTCCATGGTCTCCGTTGGAGTCATCAGTTTCCAGTGGTTCTTCTGGGGATATTCCCTCACGTTTTCCCGAACTGGCAATGCTTTCCTCGGCGACCTCACTCAATTTGGTCTGATGAAGACTCTGGCTCAGCCCAACGGCTCACCCAACTTGCCCGACATTTTGCTCTGTCTCTACCAGGGCATGTTTGCAGCCATTACGTGAGTCTCACTCAATTCATCCCTTTCATCTACTTTCCGCGTCAAAATTCATTTGAAAGAGACGAAAGAGTTTCAAACAAAACTAACATGAAATACCTAGTCCCGCTCTCGCCATTGGCGCCGTCGCTGATCGCGGCCGCATGCTCCCCGCCATCGTCTTCATGTTCATCTGGTCAACCGTCGTCTACGATCCCATCGCATACTGGACCTGGAACGCCAACGGCTGGCTCTTCAAGCTTCCCGCCTACGACTTTGCCGGAGGTGGCCCCGTCCACATCGCCTCGGGCACCTGCGCCCTCGCCTACAGCATCATGCTGGGCAAGCGTACCGGATACAACAAGAACAACGGTCTCCCATACCGCCCCCACAGCGTCACCAATGTCGTCCTCGGCACCGTCTTCCTCTGGGTCGGCTGGTTCGGATTCAACGGTGGTTCGGCCCTGGGCATGAACATCCGCGCCGTCATGGCCTGCTTTGTCACCAACCTGGCTGCTTCGGTCGGCGGCATCACCTGGGTTCTCCTCGACTACCGCCTGGAGAAGAAATGGAGCACCATTGGCTTCTGCTCTGGTGCCATTGCCGGCCTTGTCGCGATTACTCCCGCTTCCGGTTTTGTTACTCCCTGGGGTGGCTTCATCATCGGCGTGGTTGGTGCCATCTGCTGCAACTTTGCCACCAAGCTCAAGTTCCTCATTGGCGTGGACGATGCCCTTGACATCTTCGCTGTCCACGGCATCGGTGGTATGGCCGGCAACATCATGACCGGTATCTTTGGAACGTAAGTCTTTTTTTTTTTTTTTTCGTCTCTCACACACACTCATGTGGCAATCATCGCTAATATTTTCCCCCTTCCAGTTCCACAATCGCCTCTCTCGATGGCGGTTCTTACCCCCCTATCGGCTGGATCCAACACCACTGGGTCCAGCTTGGCTACCAACTCGCCGGTATCTGCGCCGCTTTTGGCTGGTCTTTTACCCTCTCGTGCATCATTCTCTTCCTCATGAACCTAATCCCCGGCCTGTCTCTGCGAGTCAGCGCCGAAGATGAGGAAGTCGGTGTGGACGACTGCCAGCTGGGCGAGTTCGCATACGACTACGTCGAGCTGACAAGGCACGTAACCGATTCAGTGGCCCTCACAACCCCTGCCGTCATGAGCAGCAGGAGTTCGAGCACGGGTGAGAAGAACTCGGCTGAGAAGGCCCCCGTCGAGACTGTTTAAAAAAAAAATAGTCATGCCGAATATGTTGTGTGTGTGGTTGTTGAATATGCGCAAATGCACTTAATAAGGATATGAGAGAGTTTTTTTGTTTTTTTCCTTTTGGCCTTTTCGCACGGAGTATATATAATTACTGTTTTTTTTTACGCATAGGGCAGGGATGAAAAAACCATGTTTATATTGATACCATTTCTTAGAGAAACATTATTAGTTTTAGTTTTCATGCAATTTATATGAATGTGTGCATCTGCAATAATAGCTTCTCATGACATTCGACCTCTGTGTTGTGAAATGAGTCCCACTTTGAAGTTGACAGTCAGCTTTGGTGCATCAACTTCTTTACAAGTAAAGGCTGTCATCGTAATAGCCTCTTCAACACTTACAAAATTCACAAACTTGAAACGGACATCTACAGCCAAGCCAGTAATACGTCAAAAATCAATTATTGCAATCCTATCACATCACCCGTCTAATAAAACCCTTCCTTCGCTCACTAACCCAGTCGTCTCATCGAATCTGTATTCACAGCTTCATACCATGCATGTACCTAATCTCCTTCTTCTTAGGAGACAGCAAAAGGAGTGTTGACAATGAAAATGAGCATAAAACAACGTTTCTCATTCCTGACACCCCACACAGCTGTCGTGACCACACACACACAAACACACAATGTCCTTCTCATACGACCGAGCTGAGTTAGTATCAGTGTTAACCATCCCAGAATAACAATAGCCATAGGGGAAAAAAAAGTCCCACCCAGTTGTCCTCATCTCAGAGCCAATGCTACAGTGTCTCTCTAATCACAATGGTGCATCCCATCGGGTTGCAAACAACATTTGCAGCAACCCTTACAGCCCATCGCTATGAGTGCGTGGTCGATGCTCCCCTCTAGAAGCGTGTCGTAGCTTGTTAAATAAAAAAATCCGAATCATGACCAATTTTGTACCACATAACCTATGCCGTGCACGCCAAACACTAAAATCAATCAATAAATAAAAACTCCGTGGCTGCGCTGTTGAATTCCCATGCATCGTGAAAACAGAGGCGTGTCACGAATAGAAATGCTTAAACCCCGGGGCAAGAGTGGTGAAAGGGCACCCTTCATTAGGAGACCCCTTTCTACGAGTTTTCATCCCCCGTCTATCCGTTGTACCCATTAGCCAACCGGTTTCAAGGTATTATGTGGTGTAAGCTTGTGCAGATAAATACTTCAAAACTTTAGTTGGCTTCTCCTTGTTGCTGATCTGGCGCCGTCCTCGGTGGTTGCTGCATGGTCACCGTGCTGGCGCCTGTAGAAGGACCTGCCGCCGCCGAACTGCCCTGTCCAGAAACTGAGGGCTGTGACAAACCAGCGACACTGGCAAGGAGAGGGGGGCTGATAGGGGGGGGGATAGTTTCAGCTCCATAAAGATAGCGTGAAAATGCCGCGTCATCCCTGAATTGTGTTCCCTCAAAGGACGCCGGTGAGGCGTTATCCAAGGGATGATACGGGGGGTTAAGGATGGTAGCGAGATAATCAGACGATGAGCTGACGGTTGGCGGGTTAATGGTTGTCGGTGGGATGGTTGCCGGTGGATAAGGAGGAGCGAAATTAATTTGATAAGGCTGCGGGTGGAAGGGCAGATTCTGGGGCTGCGCGTCCACAGCCATTTCACTAGCATCTAGCCCTTCAAAGTCATTGTCCTCGTATGCCATGTCATCATCGAACCCTTCGCCTTCAGCGGTTTGAATAGGGGGTAATCCACCGGCTCGACGAGCCACTGATGGCCTCAAACGGGTGGCATGCCGTGTAAAGAAGCTATCCCGAAGATCTTCAAACTGCGGTGCAGTGTTCAGGAAGTCACGAAACTTGGATACCATGTTTCCAGAGAAGACGCAAAAGACGTCCCGCTGATGTTGCGTAAACTCTGTTTCTCTAATCAGCACACAGTTGCCAGCCGTAAGAATGGAGAGAGAAGAAGGGGGGGGAACTAACCAGCAGGTGCTTGTCTGCAAAACGGCTGGAACTCATCTCGCTGAAATGCTGCGACGCCAGTCAAGCTGAGGTGGGTGAGGCGGGGGCACGAGTTGAGGAGTCTCACGATGCTCTGTATCTCATATTTAGTGTTTTCTGTTCGCATACTTGCATATCTTGTGAGTAGGGGTGGGTGGGTGAAGCAACATACCTTGAGAGTCAAGTTAACACAGTAGCTGAGATGAACACGCTCCAGGCTCGGGGCAAAATATTCGCCTCCAAGGAACATTCCATTGGCGTCTCTCCTAACGCGAGGACGATACGCCGCCTCGGCAAGCGCAAAGACGGAGTCATCCGTGATGCTGCTGCACTTGACCAAGCCTATCCGCTTCAACTTGGGAAGGCCGGCCAGGCATTTGACCGACGCGTCAGTGAGGAGCGTGCAGCATCCCAAGTCAATGTAGCGGATGCGGTTGCAGCTTCGCACCAAGCGGATGACTCCTTCATCGGTAATCTGCCCGCAGTGGCCAAGATGGACATAGTGAAGGTTTTTGCCAAGCTTGGAGATGGAGTGGATGGCAGCGTCCGTGATGTTGCGGCACTTGGAAAGCAGCAGGTTTCGCAGTCGAGGCGCAGCATCGATGATCTTGGCGACGGCTGCGTCGGTGAGACGGCTGCAAGAAGTCAAATCGAGGATCCGCAGGTGCTCGTAGACTTGGTTCGGCGGTAGGGAGAGAAAGGCGTCGTCGTCGATCTGATCGCAGTTGGCCAGCCTGAGCTCGCGGAGGCAATTTCCCTTGGCCAAGAGAGATGTGATGGGACCATTTCCGATATGGATGCACTGGTGAAGATCGATTTCCAAAATGTTTGGGCAGTGCTCAGCAAAGGCGAGCACCGCATTGTCGCGCAGTTGAGCACATTCGTTTAGCTTCAGCTGTAGGCAGAGAAAAGGTCAGCATTGTCTGGGGCTGGAATAGCCTTGATGAGAGAGAGTTGCAGTCACGGTGGAGGATGAAGGGACGGAGGGGACGGAGAGAGGAGCTGATGTCAGGCCTGGAAAATAGTATACAATCAATATACGCACCCTCTTGATGAACTTGCAGTTCTGTGCCAGGGTAAGCATGCTCTCGTTGGAAATATTCTCGCAGCCGGAGATGTTGAGGCCCTGCAGACGCTTGCAGTGCGTTGCAATGGCGTAAATGGACCGTTCGGTGATGTACTTGTCGTTGGAAATGTCCAGAGCCAGCAGGGAGGAGCTGTTCTCGACGAGGGCAATCAGGCCAGTGTCGCTCAGGCCTCGACAGTTGGTCAGCGTCAGGCGCTCCACCCTGGAGCACACAGAGAGGGGTATGACGCTGCCGTCGTTGACCTTGTCGGCCAAGGCAGCGAGGTTGAGTCGCTTGATGAAGTCGCGATAGTGGAAGTAGGGCTGCTGGAGGCCAAGCGTCTGGCAGATGCTATGGTGGTTCTTCCAGTTGGAGCAGGCGGGCCGGTGCCAAAGCAAGTCAACAGCGTTTCTAGCCCATCGCTTGGACACGAGCATGCAGTGGTACAGGTCGGACGTGGAGCCCATCTTGGAGAAGATGCCGATGAGGATCTCGTTGGGCAGCCGGTTGATGGGCGGCCAGCAGGTGTCGTCGACCTGCATGTCTTGGAAGTTGGGGACGCCCAGGGAGGATTGGGAGTCGTTGGCTCCGAGGAAGAAGTCGGACTCTTCGTTGTCGGCCGGGGCGGGCGAGTTTGTCGACGACGAGGACCGAGAATCCTCCCGCCCAGAGCCAGCGGCACCAGATGCTATTGTAGCCATGGTGTTTGATGGGGGGGAAAGGGCCAAGCAGCAGACGGCCGCCGTCTGCCGGGCTTTTGCTGGAAAGATACGCGAGCTAAGGATAGCAGCTAGGGAGCTTGCCGTGCTCCGTGTTGATGAAAGGGTCTTGTTGGGCCCTCACGGGGTCGTTTTGAGTAGGGCAGTCTTTTTTTTTTAATCGATCGTCGTCCCGAAAGGCGATGATGACGGGCGAAAAGGCAACGAAAATGGAAATCCGTGATGGTCTCGAGAAGAGCTCAAGCGGGCAGTGAGCAGACGGTGAAGGAAGAAAGAAACCCTTACTAAGGGGGGAGGGAGGGTTGGCGGAGGAGGGTTTTGTCTGGCCGTCCGTCCCAAGGCTCTGGGCTTTGCAGGCTGTCTCGCAGAAGAGACACGGGCAGACACACCGACTTCAGGCGTGTGTCCTGTATGTCTCACCGGCGGCCGTCCCGAGAAAGAAAGAAAAAAAGCTCGGCGAGCTAAAGGATCTCTTCCTCTCGAAGGGCTGGATGACGTCGATCCGGAAGCGTTCAGCTCAGGCTGTGTCTGCCGCAACGACGCTACTGCTGTAAGGAAAGCAAGAGAAAGAAACAGACCGATCAGAGGGCGCTGGAGACGGGGCAGCGGGTTGCGGAACGCTGCTGCAGGTCTGTGTGGTCGCTGCTGCTGCTGGTGCTGCTGGCGGCCAGACGGTTGGTTGGTTCTGCCCAGTTTGCTGCGTATGGAGGTTGAGGCTGGCGATGGCCTGGTCAGCAGAGAAGGCGGCAGAAACCCAAGGCGGAGACCAAGACGGTCCGCGTGGGGGCTTGAGCACAGGCGCTGAGATCGGGGGCCAAGGGCGCTGTAAGTGGTGCGCTAGCAGGGCGCGCTAGCAGAAGGAGGCGCCCAAAAGACCCAAACAGAGCGCCAGGCCAGCGCGGCGGAGGGGGGAGAGCGCGGCCTGTAAAGTCGCACCACAGCGGCCAGTGCTTTTTTGTTTTCAGCCGCTGCAGCACCCTAACAGCGAGTTGATTCTCTACTACTAAGGTGCTAAACCTTGGTACTACTACTAGTAATAAGCAACTGAGACACAAGGCACTCCTCCTCCTCCCTGTATTACTAATATCGTCCATCGACTTAGTTTACTCTCCTAGAACTTATCAATCAAAGCCCATGGCATAAAAAGGGCAACGAAGAAACGAACAGAAGCAAAAACAGGCATCAAAATCCGCACGCAAGCATCCTCTCCTCTCCTCCCCCCTCACTTCCTCCCCGCCATATTTAGCACCAGAACATGTAGGGGCACTCTCTCACTTTTTTCCCTCCCTCCCTGCCGCCGCCTTTTTTTGGCTGGTTGGGCTCCTCGCGAATTATAATGCTGCTCCAGCCGTGCGATGCGTGCGTGCATTGCATCAAAGTCCACCGCAGGCGCCGCCGCCCATGTTTTACCCGTACACGCACCTGTACCTTGACTTTAGCCACTACATGACAATTGGCTGGCCGTACACGCACATGCACATGTACATGTAACCTCACCTGTACACGCAAAGTCCTACCAGGGAGGCACTGCTCCGAAGCAGCCACAGCAATAACAGGTACAGGCACCAAGGCAGAAAAAGTACAACGTTGGCAGCAATCACCGCGCGAATGTCACTGCCGGCGGCCCTCCCCGCGCTTCGTCCTCGTACCCGCTACATTACCCCCCGGCCGCAGACGACGCCGAATCAAAGTCACTGGTTCACGCCGCGGCGCACGCACGTGATGCCTGATATGTGACAGCCATGCAGCTGATACATCATCACTGGGCGCATGTACATGACAGAGCATAAAGTACATGCTGCATACATTGTGCGCTGTTGCACATGATCTCCGGGATCTCCAGGGCCTCTTTCTCGATCAAAGAGCTCGTAATTCGTCATTACAAAAAAGAGGGTTGATTAGCCTCAGGGGGCTCAGAGTGGATTCATATGATGATGATTTCAAGACACTGGAGATTAAAGTTGCGGTCATGGGGAGAGCAGCTGTGGGCTCGCCGTCATCATCACATGCTAGCCTCGCTGCCCAAACGCAAGGGAGACAGTACTAGAACTCTAGTAATATTAGCACTAATTACGGGAGCAAGGCTTTGGGTGATAAAAAAAAAGGGCTACCGGAATTCTTATAATTATATCGTACAAGTGTAATACTGCGGATGCTATTGCTGCTGCTATAACTGCTAACTCTAGGAACTCGGTATTCGAAACTACTTCTTCTGCTTCTCCAAAAACACCACCTTGCTGTCGTAGTCGCCGTTGAACTGGTACTGCAGCCCAATATTCATCAGCGTCGCTCCCGAAAACGTCTGGTTGCCGTCAATCCTGTACGTGGCAGAGGCGTCCAATCCCTGCAGCCGCAGCACCGGCCAGGCGTTGTTGATGTTGGCCTTGATCTGGAAGTAAAACAGCACCGCCTGGCTGCCGTTCTCCGAGATGAAGAGCGCGGCCGGCCAGTTGGATTCCTCCGGCAGGCTCAGCCGCCACATGTCGCCCTTGACCACAATGGGGTTCACCTTTTCCGCCAGCGCAATGATGCCGGGGATCTGCGCCTTGTCGTCGTCCGGCATCTCAGCCGGATTGAGCTCGAAGCCAAACGATCCTCCCATCATGGCGACGTGCGCCCGGAAAGCGATTGGCGTCGTGCGCCGAGTCTGGCCGTTGGGCACCGCAGAGACGTGAGCTCCCATGGCCGAGGGCGGGTAGACGAGCGAAGTGCCAAACTGGATCGCGATGCGCTCAACAGCGTCTGTGTCGTCAGAAGTCCAAATGTGGGGGAAATACTGTAGCACTCCGGGATCAAAGCGACCTCCGCCAGATGCGCATCCCTCCCAGAGCACATCGGGGAACCGTGTAGACAGCGTCTCAAAGACGCGGTACAGACCCAGCATGTAGGCGTAGCCGAGCCCTGGATAAGCAGCCTCGTGAATGCCGCGGTTGTTGTCCCATTTGACATATGAAATGCTGGTGTTGCCGAGAATGTTTGACAGTGACTCAATGATAAAGTCCTGCACCTCGGGAAGAGCCACGTTGAGCACCAGCTGGTTCCTCGTCAAGGTGCGAGGGTACGATCCTGCGTGAATCACCCAGTCGGGGTGGTCATGATACAGGCTCGAGTTGGGGTTGACCATTTCCGGCTCAAACCAGAGGCCAAACTTGAGATGATCGGAGGAATTAGCAACCTTTAGTTTAGTCACGTTGTTGACGAACTCTGGCAGCCCGTGTGGAAACCTCTTGGGATTCGCCTGCCAGTCTCCAAGGCCAGCGTTGTCAGTTACGCGGGGATACTTGACTCCAAACCAGCCATCGTCCAGGACGAATAGCTTGACGCCGAGTTGCGCCGACTCCTGCGCTAGGTGCAAGATGGTGGTGTCGTTGTAATCAAAGCCAAGGCCCTCCCAGCTATTGAGCAAGACGGGATGCATCTGCGTGGCGAATTTACTCTTGATAAGGTGCTTGCGGTAGAGACTGTGGAACTTTCTCGACATTCCGCCCACTCCCGTGTTAGAGAATACAGCCACGGCCTCGGGAGTGGTAAAAGTCTCTCCAGGTCCAAGCGGCCAAGACAGCTGATAGGGGTTGACGCCGAGGGCGGCCCGTGTGAGGCCCTGAGAGCCCTTTTCAACCTCTACAGAGAACGAGCCTGTATAAACGAGGGAGAAGCCCCAGGCCTCGCCTTGCGATTCGGTCGTTGTCGGCGTGATGAGGGAGAAGAAGGGGTTGTGCAGATGGGATGAGTACCCAGTTGTGCTCCCAAAGCTACATGCGAATTGCGTCGTGTCAGTTTACAACGGGGTTCCAATCTTGAAAATTTAGAATCAAGCCTTACCCCTGGATACCATAATCAACCTTGCGACGAAGTCGCTTTCCCTCGCGGGCCCAATCACCCCTCAACTCCAGCATATCAAAGTCTTCATATGGCAGGTCGACGCTCAAGCTGGCAAGCTTCTCAATGGTGATGTTGCCCTTGCCCATGTTGGTGATGTTGACGCTGCGTACAATAGCATCATACTTGGGGAAGATGGAGTATGTCAAGTCGGCCGCAACAGAGCTGTAGTTGTCGTACAGGTGCACAACCAACGTCGACACGTCCCCGGCATTTCCAAAAGTCGACGGCAGACCCTGCAGCGCGGGCTTGCCCTTAACGACGCTGTGTGATTTGTACTGGAACTCACTGACCGTGTAACCCGCCGACTGTCGGATGTGCACCGCAGGAGTGCGAAAATCTCCACGACCCAGGTCGGGGAACTCACGACGCTGGCGGCCGATCAGATTTACCCAGCCTTGGATGGGGCCAATGATGGGAGGAAAGACGCCGTCTTCGGTGGCAGGGCCGCCAAAGTGGTCGCCAATGAGGTCGTTGGAGTCGTCATCGACGTGGAAGCGATAAGAGACATTGTCTCCGTTGAGAGCAAAGGACTTGCCGGAGACGGAGATGGCTATTCCAATCGTATTAGTATCCAGTATCTGAACAAGCCGTTCACTGCCCTTTGTACTCACGACTTGTTGCACCAACTGATGACACCAATCCCGCAGTCAATGCGAGAACGGCCGCCAACCGCCTCGGAGATGGAGAGCCAAGCATCATCAAGTCCAACCAAACCAAAAGGCCAAGGTCAATTGCGCTGGACAGGGCACCGGCTTGGGTTGAGGCAGAGTGAAAAGGGGGCCAGGAACGGCCATCTTATACCCTCAGTCACATCCACAAACCAAGATCCGACCCAGAGCCGCAGTTGCTGATCCGCAACATTCCTTCCGTCGGGGTCAATGGCACGATTGGATCTCTGCCTCGTGCCATCCCGCTCTTCTGGTGCTTCGCGTATGTCATGCTCGATGCAGAAACAACCAGCGGAGCGCCGGCAAGAAAGTCCCACCGCTTAATAGTAAGGCCATGTCCCTCCTCCAAGCTTCTCAAAATGCCTACTTTCATGCTTGTCTCTCTCCACAGGGAAGCCAGCCAACACCATGGAACTTGTTTTGCGCACCAATGTCGTCGTCTCCAGCCTCTCCGGAATCCGCAAGGCCCAGCTTAGGCGTATGAGATCATTGGAGCGGCCAAATAGATGCGGGGGAGAGCTGTTGGCTGCGCTGCCAAAACTCCGTCGTTCTTCTCCATAAAATGAGGGCCGATGTGACTCTATCTGGGTGGTGATCGACAGGTTGCAACTGCTAATGCTGAATGATGCTGTGAGAGAACGCCGAATAAATACCCGTCGGGAAGGTGTGATGAAAATCTCTACAAACTCTTTCTTTAAAAGATTGGAGTTTGTCAAGATGTGCAAGACCAAAGGTTGAGATGTTTGGTCAAGGTTCAAGGCTGTTTGTTTGCTGAGGACGCTGAATTACTAAGATTAGTGCTTCTCTCTCTGTTAGTGCATAGCCCATAGGCATTTCGGTTGAATGCGCCCCTACAATGCAAAATAATGTCACGCCATGGCCTTTTACTCAATTCATATGCTTGTATTT
The DNA here is from genome assembly GCA_003012085.1 of Trichoderma brevicompactum. Classification (NCBI taxonomy): domain Eukaryota; kingdom Fungi; phylum Ascomycota; class Sordariomycetes; order Hypocreales; family Hypocreaceae; genus Trichoderma; species Trichoderma brevicompactum. The sequence goes on along the minus strand of PXNZ01000186.1, from coordinate 91,582 downwards.
GTCGTGTTCCTTTAGTGTTATTCTTGGCAAAACTTCATGAGGCGCATTAGTTTACACCAGTGCTAGCAGGTTTGTTGTCACACATCGCCTCCATGTTGACAGTCGTCCATCATGACAGAGTCAATCAAGCACGGATTTTTCCAACAACAGACTAGATGGTGTAAAACTGCATAATAGGCGGAATATCTGTTTTATAACACTCAATCTAAGATACAATCTGATATCCAGTTTCTCGGCTGGTAATCTACCTATCAAGACGATGCGTGCCTTGACAATCATGCAAACGATGTTACTGCAGACGCAATACTACACAAGGCAGTCCGCGGGAACGGTCTACGCTGTTTGTGGCAGTGATCTACTCAATATATATATAGCGTCGTGTCTCAATTACTTTATTAATAATGCTCAAGTTACGGTGTATGACTGTTAACTCAGAAAGTAGGATGGCAAGAAGAAGAAAAATTACATGTCCGCTTCAATAATGGCAGGTACTTGAAGAATCTCACGATGCAATCTTGGAGAGAACGTAACTGAGTTATTCTTTTAAAAAAAAAAATGCGGCCGCGAGAAAAGTCGTTATTCTGCGGGTATGTATATGTGTATGTAAATGACGGCCGATATGTCGTGATATGTCGTCAGCATGCCTTTTAAAAAAATCAACAACGCCACTCTATGCATTTCGACGTATAATAGGCATCAGGGGTATCTAGCTCTCAAGTTTTCCAGGTAGTTTTGGTATTGTTTCATAAGAATCTGGATGCTGGAGTCAACAAACTTGGACACCTCATCGGGGTTTTTGCCCCTTTCGACTCGTTCCAAATCCACCACCACAACTCTGCTCCCAACAACGTGGAAGTTGTCAAGTTTCACGTCGTCTTGCACGAAGCCTCTCGAAGCAAGCGCAGTGAGCGACTCGAGCAAAAGCTTGCGAACAATGGTATAAGCTTCTTCTGCCGTCTCCGTGGTGTATGGGATGCACACTCCACCAACATCTGCCATGAGGTGGCTTCGCACCCCCTCAAACTGGACGACTCCGAAATGGCGCGGGATGACGGTTCCCTGAAGCGATTGTAGGCTCCGATACGATGCCAGCTCGTTGTCAAACTCTTCCTCCCAGTCCGGCTTCTGGGACTTTAGGACGATCGCCGACGGTAGGTACCACTCGGGGAACCATCTCCGCATGTAAGCTTGCGCAAATTTTGGGAATAGATATAGAATAGCTTTGACAACTCGATCGAGTAACGATGGCTGGATCTTTAAGCGGCGGACATTTGGATGGTAGTTGTCGGCTGCCTGGCCAATGGCTGTGATGTGACGAGTGCGAAATCGAAAATGCTGCGCAGAAAGAAAGAAAAAGAAAATGTTAGCCAAACCCAACGCAGAAGGTATTCAGAGAGAGGGGGTTGGTACTCACGACTGTTTCTATCGGTGCATTCCAGGGAATTTTTCTGCCGATGTGAAGCCCGGGGGGCAAAGTGGACATTGCAAAATGAACGATTGAAGCTGCGGAGAAGAAGCAAAAGAACGAATGCACAGCGACCGAGCTATGGCCCCAGGCGGGGAAAGCAGGCAATGGTAGATTCTGCCTTGCGCGGGCTAAAGGAGCGGCACAGAGATCGAGGCCGGAATCGCAAGTGAGAGGGGAGAGGACAAGGAGTGAGAATGCGAGTGCATTGAAAATAATATTATGGCCTGCATCTCTGGATAATTTTGGCGGAGAGGCAATTGGCGGTAGAGCAGCCGGCCAATCAGCGTGGAAAGATGACCTAACCAATTAAGTGTCCGCGTTATCGATAAGAGCAGCGGCCCGGGCCGCCAAAACCATTTAGCAGTGATGAACTCTTGATGAATGCCAAAGATTGGAAGCGCACAAGTTCAAGGTGTGATATGATTTGCTAGATGCTATTAATGGCAATATGGAGTGAATTACATTGAAAGTTTTGGTTCGCGGTGCCGAGGGGATGCCCGAAATAAATATGACGACAATTGCGCCAAGGCGTGATGGCGGCTTCATGGCTGGTTGCTGGTGTGGCTCGGAATGCAACAGATGGGAGAAGGTTCGTACTATTCGAAAGCGAGGCTGGAGAAGCAATGGTTCGTTCTAGCGCCAGGATACCAAGGATTACTGCACTATTCCCAACCAAGTTTATCTGATTCTGCCGTTGGAATAAGGGCTTGGCAGAACAAAGTTTGTCTGGTCGACGCTTGATCTCGTGCTAATTGCCTTGGGCAATCTGCCCAGCGTAGGCTACCAATCGCCACGCCAGTGTGTTGGTCTTCCCTGAGAGGCAAGTAATACACAAAGAACAACCAGTATTCGTGGCTTTTTGCCGTAATTGACCCCAATCCTAGCTCAGATGTCTTTATTGGATATGCTCCGCTAGTCATCAGAGATCAATACGATAGCAGTACGCTCATCTACAACAGTAGTAAATAGTTTTTCAACTACTACTATCACGGCCAAAGTGATAACTTCAAATTCCCCAAAGAGCTCTAGCATGCATTTTACTTCATGGCCACTGAAATGCTTGTGAAAACAGCATATATCAATATCCTCGGGCGTCGCATCGCGCTCTAGGGTAACCTCGGACCTGACTATGACCCGAATGATGTCACATCACGTGGGGCACAGTGTTTCTTCAACACCAGCATCATGCCACTTCTAACCATCTCCGAGGAGCTATACGGTCTCGTTCGCTGCGTACAGCCCGTATGAGCTGATTAAGTCGAATCGCTTCATTCAATTGAAGTCACAAAGACAATTCGGGAGAGCCGATTGAATCAGAGCCGCTTTCATCATGCTCCGCCCCACGGCCCTCCGGCCAGCGCTCCGGTCCTCGCCTCGGTGCCAGCAATGCCTCCGCCGCAGCCTCTTCTCCGGCAAAGGCTCCTCTCGCGTCTCCCAGGATTTCGATCTCAACAAGCTCAACTCCCAAAGGCGAGACTATGAGCGCCATCGCACGATTTTCCTTGCTGCTGGAGCCACCGCTGGCATCATCTCCTTCATTTACACTGCGTGGAAGCTGAAAAAGGCTCTCAACCAACAAACCGAGAAACAAAAGGATAAGGTTTCTGTGAAATGCGACGCGCCGCCGATCCCAACCGAAACTTTCAAGACCGAGGCTGGGGAGAAGAGGAAAATAGTCGTCCATGATGAAGAAGGAAGAGTGATTGTTCCTACGGGGAACAGCGTGGTTCCTGCATTTCCAAGGACCATTGACGTCAAATTGCCGTCTACGAAAGAGGAAAACTCCATTGCCGCGAGTATATTGGATAAGCATGGGAACGAATACACACTCGTCGGCTTGGGCGTGCGCACGGTGACCTTTATCGGGATCCAGGTGTACATGGTGGGCTTCTACGTTGCGACGCAGGACATTGCGAAGCTTCAGCAATACCTGGTCAAGAAGATCAACCCGAGCGCCACGACGCTGATACCCGCCGAAAAGGATAACTTGCGAAAGGCCCTCAAGGATGCGACCGAGGGCGAGGAAACGTGGGACGCCCTTCTGAGAGAGTCGGGCTGTCGCAGTGTCTTCCGCATCACCCCGGTCCGAGACACCGACTTCCACCACCTCCGCGACGGATTCGTCCGCTCCATCGCCGCGCGGTCTCAGAGCAACAAGGCATACAGCGACGAGGCCTTTGGCGTCGCCATGAAGGATTTCAAGGCGCTCTTCAACCGAGGCTCGGTGCCAAAGAAACAGGAGTTGCTGCTGTGCCGTGACGAACAGGGCGTACTGTCTGTCATGTTCAACTCGGGCAGAGGCAAGGACCCCAAGCGGGAAGTCATGGGCACCGTTGAAGACGAGAGGCTGTCGCGACTGCTATGGCTAAACTATCTTGCCGGCAGCAAGGTCGCTTCGGAGCCAGCGCGGGACAGCATCATCGAGGGCGTCATGGAGTTTGTAGAGAGACCCGTTGGGACTGTGGCAACACAAGTGGTATAGATATCATCATTTCTATCACAAGTTGTAAAAAAAAAAAAGATCATGTATAATACAAATTGGCGGGAGGCATGTCCATGTCGTCCTCATTCATCCTAAAGAAAACCACTCATCAAGGCAAAAGTGTTCGTGATGTATTAATTTTTTTTTTATTTATTCAAAAAAAAAGTAAAACGGCAACTCTATTCGAGTCTAGAATATCGCTGAAATCCCACTGCGTCTTTAACCATGCACTGACCGTCTCTCAATCATGCAGGCCCCGTCTATAGCTTTGATCTATCCTCTTCTCTAGCAACACCAAATAGCAAGCTCACGCCATCAGCCAAATTGTTGTTCTGTTTTATTCTCCAGGTCCGCATCAATGCAAACTGCTCGAGTGCTTACGCAAATGCGCCAGCCTCCTCGAGACGGCTCTTGAGCTCGCCGTTCTTGAGGAGCTGCTGCAGGTCCGAGTTTCCTCCGACGTGCTGCTTGGCGAAGAAGATGTTGGGGACGGAGCGCTGGCCGCTGATTTCGAGGAGGGCGTCTTGGAGTTCGTCGCCGTCGCCTGTAAATGCGCCAAACTCGTTAGCATCTTGTTGGTGTTGTAACGCTGTGCTTTTATGTGCGCAAGAACTTACCTCGGTTGTCTAGCTCGACGACTTCGTACTGGGCCTTGAGGTCGTTGAGGGTCTGCTTGGTGGCCTTGCAGTAGGGGCACCAGGTCTTGGAGAAGACGACTATTAGATGGATGGTTAGTTATCGAACACGATGTGCTGTTTCTGGTGCTTCCGGGGACCTGCGACGGGCATATTAGGGCATTTTGGAGTATAGCAGCAACATACCAACATTGTTGTTGTCAATGATTCGCTGGACTTCCTTGACGTTGGCCATTCTTGCTTCGGGGCTCAGCTTGACTGCAGATGTAAAGAAGGATCGGATAAAGTTCATGGATGTTTGGATGCTGGATGCTGGTGCAGAATTGCGGTGGTATATGTGGCGCGCGGTATTATATATCTAGAATAGACACACAGGTGTGTATGGTAATCCTGCTTTTCGTATAGTGTAATGTATTGGCTAATATGATGTATTATGCGGGCACCTTGTGAGATTTACCACAGCCAGGCAAAATGACGAACTCCGGAAATGCAAATCAATTTGCATCAGTCAGCGAGAAAACCCGCCCTGTAATAGCGGGAGGGGGCAAAAGCCGGCTTGGGGATTGTTATTTGTCAAATACTAATCAGGAATTGGACTAGGCGAGTTGATTCCAAAGCCGTGGCCCGGGCGGGGCTTGATTGGAGGACGTTTTTTTTTTTTTCCTTTGGGCTTTTCGGGATGATGTTAATGGCGCTATTAAGGGCAATGGTTATAAGGAGGTGCATGTGCTCTATGTAGATGGTAGATCGGGATTTGTACTTCATACGAGTAGTAGCTATATGAGATGCACACTCGTTCTATACCTAGACAATGCTCTGCTGAGAGTGAGAAATCTAGTATTCCGAAGCAATCCCTCAATAATAAGAGGCTTCAAAACCGAGGCTGCATTGCCCAAATAGGATATTGCCAACTGTGGCAACTAGGGGGGCTCAATTCTCTCGTCATGACTTGAGTCCCGGCCCCGGAATAGCAGCACTTTGCCCGCCTCGGCCGAATTCGGTCGAGCTACCATGGAAACAATGATATGTTTGCATCATCTTCCTGAAGAGCTTCAGTTGAAATCAACCGAGGCTTCCAAATTACTCTGTGTCTATTACTATTGTTCAAACATGCAATACTGCGTCCTGCTTGGTCACACAATGCTTCAACACATCAGCATTTGTCCAGCAAGCACATCACACATGCCGCCATATTCTTGAAAGACGTCTCTTCTTTCCATAAACTAATTCATTATTACATCACATTGTCATGCTACTCAAAAATCTTCTTCCACACCCACAAACTCGTGTGGTCCGTAAACTGCTTGAATCCCTCAATCCCCCATTCCCTTCCAAGCCCGCTCTCCTTGGTGCCTCCAAACGGGATGTTGGGAGCGACGTCGAAATGGGAATTCACCCATACGCTGCCTGCGCTGAGTTCGCGTGCCATCCTTTCGGCGCGTGTGAGATCTTTGCACCACACTGACGCTCCAAGACCAAGCTTGAGCGAGTTTGCGCGGTCGATGACTTCGTCGTCTGAAGACCACTTGAGAATGGGCACGATGGGGCCGAATGGTTCCTCAACCACAATGCGTGAATCGTCTGGGGGGTTGTCGACGATGGCGGGCTCGGCAAAGTATCCCTTGGTGTTGTCGAGGATCTTTCCATCCAGAGCAAGCTGATGTCCGGACTTCTTCACATCCTGGTACATGTTCTTCACCAAGTCGAATCTGTTTAAAGAAGAATAAGAGTTAGTATTTGGATTGGAAGTGCGTCTCTGCATGGAGTGGTACTTACTGCATCTTGTTCTGGATGGGGCCAACCAGAACGCCGGGCTCGAAGCCACCTCCAGTGTTGATATTCGCCTTGGTAAACTCAACCAGGGCGTCCTTGAACTTGTCGTATATCTTCTCGTGCACATAGATTCGCTTCGCCAGCATGCAAATCTGACCAGAGTTGATAAAGGCCATGGTGGCAATCTTGGGAAGACACTTGGGGATATCTACATCCTCGCAGACAATGAGGGCATCGTTACCGCCTAGCTCGAGAACGCATCGCTTCAAGGTCTTGGAGCAGCTTGCGGCAACAAGCTTGCCGGTAGGCACTGAGCCGGTAAATGTGACAAGGTCGATGCCTGGATGCTCTGTGATCCATGGGTCGAGGGCATCATCGCCACTAAGAACCTGGAAGACACCTGGCGGGAAAATCGACATGCCTAATTCGCAGAGCTTCAGGTCTGTGTACGGCGTGTACGGCGATGGCTTCATGATGATGGTGTTTCCGGTCATCAGCGCAGGACCGATTTTGCCAAGGCCAAGAAGAACTGGCCAGTTCCAAGGCACGATGGCGGCGCAAACTCCCAGCGGACGGTGCGTGCCGTAGATGATGCGCTCGTCGTTCTCATCAAGGATATCATCCTTGAGCTCCATGGTGGCGAACGTCCGGAGCCATTCTATTGTGTTGTCAAACTCCTTCTGGGAGACGATGAGAGGCTTCCCCGACTCCATGGTGTCAAGCTTCTCGAGCTCCTCGCGGTTAGCCTCAACAACGTCTGCGTAGGCAAGCATCAGCTCGGCCCGCTCATCAAACGTTGTCCTCGACCAAGTCTTGAAGGCATTGCGAGCGTGCTTGACTGCAGCATCGAGGTCTTCTCTTGTGGCAACGGGGACGGGGAACAATGGCTCTTCGGTAGCAGGGTCTATCGTGTGTCTGGTCTTTGTCGTTGGTACAAATTGGCCATTTATTATGTTTCCTTTGTATGACTAAGTGAGGCACATGTTAGCTTCAGAGGATTGACAAGCTTGGGATGATATAAGCTTATTTCAAACGGACCCTGATATCAACTGATGGTCTCTGCCCCTTAATAACGGCCATGTTGCAGAGTGAAGAGCACACTTGGAAGAAATCAAAGTAAAGGGGGGGTATCTACCAGCTCTCTGAAGCTGCTCTGAATTATCCTACTGAACAGTCACGACAAGAGGTCTTTATATATGTACACATCATCTAGACAGGGTGTCGGAATGCTACCGGAAACACCACGCCCTCAGATAAACAACCTACCCCCATTCCGAAGCCCAAGCCCACCTGGACGTTGTATCCCATCGCACCCCCTGCTCGTATTTCGTGTGCAAATTTAGATCCAACAAGCCAGCTAGCAGGAGGAGCCAGCTCAGATGGAGCCAGATTAGATGGAGCCTCGCCTACAAGTCAGGCCCTTGCATCGAGACATGTGCATTACTACTATACCATCCTCCCTCGTGGGGGGACCGTCCCGGAACATCTTCGCCCAGCAAAGAATGGAGCAAAACCCATTATAATTCGCGGGTAATTGCAGTTTCATGTATAACCGGATACTCTCCCCCCTCATTTCTACGTTGCATCATCCTCTGAGTTTGGTGATTTCCGTCCTATCACGAGCCGCCCGATCAACTCAGCGTCGAGTTTTCGGAATCAGCCTCATTGCCGATATCACTGTCCGTTGGAGCAGCTGTTGGCGCCGGCTAGCGAGTTTAACTCGTCTTACTCGGAGATAAGCACAGAGAGTCTAAGCCACTCTACGGCCTGCGCAAAAACGAGCTGCGAGTCAAGTTCACGGAGACAATCAACGGCAGATCTGGTTCCGCCCCCAGTAAAACCATATAGTCTATTGTGATGATGAGACCGGGGGGAGGCTTGCACAAGTTATGTTCAAAGGGGGGTTAGTTGGCTGCTATTTCGCGGGGAACCTGGAGACCTTTGTCTCATTTGAGTCTAGATTAACTCTTCTGGGGTAAGATTCCTAAGATTCCCTGATACAGCGCGAGAGTTGGAGATGACACAAGACTCAATATTGCCGTTTTTGATTGGGGAGGGCAGTTCCGCCAAGTCGGATGTGATTTTCGGCTACTGGAAGTCGTCGATCTTACAATTCCAAATTCCGACACTGGGATCCAGCCTACCATTTGCCCTGTAGTTACTCCGTATAGATGTTAGTTCTGTGGCGCTGGCTGGAGCAGACAAAATCAGTGATAAAGATGGAATGAACTTTCTTTCCCACAAGCACAGTCACCTGACTCGGGGACAGCTGGAGGAGCAGAGTTCAAATATTTGGCGCTGAAAGAATTCCAAACATAACAGGATCAGCATGTACGCATTGTATTGATCTTGGATGTCGGAGCGCAAACTGGCTTCCGGGCATTTTGGAGACGCCACAGAAGGCTGTTTCTTCCAGGTAATGCAAGTCATGGATGCCTCTGAGATGCTTACAGGCATAGCCTCGCTTTCTCAAAATGGCAGTGCCAATATCGCCATAAGGGGGTATCAGCAGGGCCTCGCCGGTCAGCTGCCTTACAGCATACAGGTAGGGACACTTTGGCTTGCTGCTGCTGTCACCAGCTCATCAGTTACAGGTATAGGTAGTGCTTGTTACTGACCTTGAGAAGTAATTAGAGCCTCATACAGCGATCAGCCGCCTGCAGTTGGGCTCCTTTGCGGCTCCAGGCTTCCCCTCAGCAGCCCACCACCGCTATAGAGGCTCCCCGGCCCCCCCGCCAGTTCCCCAATCGCCGCCATTTACTGCGCTAAAAAAAAATCACAACCTCTCCATAATTCTCATCCATACAAGGCGCCACCTTTAGTCTCTCTTGCAGAAAGCCAGCCATCCATCTCATCCGCATCGCTGGCACGACACAACAGCCTGGTCTTGCCCGAATCCAGCCAATACCCCACGGCCATTGCGCATCACAAGCCACCATCGCGAAATCCGTTTTGCTGGGCTGTGCTCTGGGCCTCGATCCGCGAACTCAGAACCCGCAACAAAGCGCGCTCGAGCAGCCTCGTTTGTTGTGACACATCAAGAGAAAAGCCCTGTCTCCTCGGCTGGGGGCCGTGATCGTCGCCGGTTCCTGTGGCCAATCTACCAATCTACTCGCCTCACCGTCGCCTGCTCCCAATCGATCCAATCTTAGCCTCCCGCGAGACAATTCGCCGCGGACCGCCAACCCTGGTGCAAAGAGTTTTGCTCAGCCTTGCTGGCCACCCCACGACCCCGCGATCTGCTGCTGAAAAAAAAAAAAATTCATTACAGCGAGAGAATCTCGGGCAGGCAAACGACTTTCGTTTTCTTTTTTCCCTCTTTGCCTTCTTCTTCTTCCGGCTGGTAAGGTGTCCTCCGTCAGGGCCACCTTGATACCCAAGACGCCAAGGTGGATTCCAACCAGCCCATCGTGGCATCGTCCGGTGCCCTGCAACACATCATCTCGACCTACCTTAACGGCACCCTTACAAACATCTCGGCCGCCTTCCAGGAGTCGAGTGAATACATCTCGGGGACCCTGGGCGTCCCGCCCACTTTCGTCTACAGCGGCCTCGCCGCCCTTGTGGCGCTTCCCATCACCATGTCGCGATACGGGTGGTCACTCAGCCGCGAGCAGAGCTTTGGTGCTATGTCGGGCGGCGTTCCGGACGTGACGAATGAAGATTTCAGCTACATCACCGCCCAGGACCTGGACGACCCGAGGGTGGAATACACCGACACCCGCTACTATCCTCGTCCTCGCTCCAGGGGACCTTCAGAGCCCGAGGACGACATCCTGCTTATTAAAAACAAGGGTGTGACGTATCCGGCACACTTCCCTGCCTACTCGATTGGTGATGGAAAGCTATATGTCAAGGATGTGCGAGACCGCATTGGCATCCTAATGGATCTGTCGTCGCGCACGACACGTCGCATCAAGCTGCTCTACAAGGGCAAGCAGTTGAAGGAGTCGTCGATCCCGGTTCGAGAATATGGAGTCAAGAACAAGAGCGAGCTCATGGCCGTCATCCCCGATGTCGAAGATGATAATAGCGGTCGGTCTGAAGACGACATGATCATCGTGGATGAGCCTTCGCGGAATGATACCAAGTCCTCGCGATCCCGCAAGAAGAAGAAGAACAGCAAGAGGAAGTCGGACAGGAACGACGCCGGATCCCCGACCAGCCCCGTTGATAGCGGCTCCAACGGCGACGCGGCAAACGCGGCTTCGCCCACCGCTGTTAACGCTGCAATGAAGAAGCTAGACGAGATATCCGACGAGTTCCAGTCGAAATGGCTTCCTCTGTGCCTGAATTATATCGATGCTCCTCCCAGGGATGTCAAGAAGCGAGATGAGGAGCACAGGAAGCTATCTGAATCCGTTATGCAGCAAATCATCTTAAAACTAGACGGCGTAGAAACCGAAGGCGTGGATGAAATTCGACAGAGACGCAAAGAGCTTGTCCGACGAGTCCAAGAGGTGCTCAAGCAGCTTGATGCCGCAAAGGCGTCATGAGAGTCTCACCGCAGTTTTCCTTTTTATTTTCAACCAATTTTTATGTTTTTTTTTTCTTTCGAGCTTTACTTTGGCTGTTCTTTTTTCGTCCTATATACTGCATATAACTCCTCTCTCTCTCTCTCTCTATGCATCTATAAAAAAACAAAAGACATGACAGAGGTACTTATTTGGGGGTTTCCCGGTTTTTTCAAAAAGAAAGAGACAATGGGCAGAATGAGAGCTGGCAAAGAGATGTGGGATGATGATACCGAAGCAGCTTGGTCCATCAGCGATATAGACCTTTTTTCGCATTTGCATACTTACTACAAAGAACTAGAAAAGAGATGCTACTCCCATCGCATGCTGTGGCGTGGAGCTGCAAGATGGCTGCTGATATGGCACGGCACAATAGTAGAAGGACATCCTACATAGATTGATGATGCATGGCGATATACAATGTGGCTATTAATATGACATGCAGTCCAAAGATGGCATTTCAAGTATGTGGAATATATTATGTTGACACCCAACGTGATTGTCTGTAGTTGATAGAACAGCCTTACCGTGTGTATGATATTCCTCTCCCTCATTTGTGCTTCACATGCGCACCCGCTCCTAAAGCTACACCATACAAATTGAAACCCCCCATCTCTACCTGGAACGGAGGAGTATGTACTCCGTACCTCCCAGTACGTACCTGATCTCACATGCATGCTATAGCTAGCATCACGTGCATCCCTCCCTTGTCGCGAAAAAGTTGGTCCCCAAAAAAAGTCCAAGTAGGCAAAAATGACTGATAAGCCCGGCAAATCATCGGCCCAAGCTCTAGGTCTCGCAGCCCTAAGCACCACCAACCTGTGAGCCCTTCCTCGCCTGCCCCGGAACCCACCCTTGCCCAATCAGGCTAGCGGCCCTTGTTCCAAAGGCACAACCAGCCCCAAGCGGCACTGCGATTTTCTCGCCGTTCCAATCTGTATCGCGACCACTTCATCAACAACCCTTTCGCCCAGGGACGACTAACCCACAGCAGCACAGCAACAAATTCTCGCCGGTGAGGTCGGAGGATTTGTGTGTCTTCGTCGTCTGTCTTCTTCACCTTTTTCTTTCTACCCCCCCGAAAGAACCGGTACGATGTCGTCGTTCGAGTCGGTTGTGAGTATTCACCAACAAAAACCCGTGATGAACACTCTCGCACATGTCTCGCCTGGATCCGAATGTTTGTGGAGTGCCAAACAGACAAGGGGAGTGCCCGAGAGCAGATGGAGGCCAGCGCACATGGCAAAGCAGTCGATGGGAGGGAGGTGCTTGGAATTGATTGCTGGATATGGGCTTCATTTGTTTTGTTTTGCGCTGGTGGCAATCGTTGCTGTCGCTGCTCTCGAGCCTCTTCTGTTTCTTTTTGGCACGACCCGGACGATCGGTGATGGGAGAGACAGACGAGTGATGCACATGGAAAGATGAATGCTAACCATGGCCTTCTTCTCTAGGTTGTCATTGACGGCAAGGGCCACCTCCTTGGCCGACTTGCCAGCATTGTCGCCAAGCAGCTCCTCAACGGACAGAAGATCGTTGTCGTCCGCTGCGAGGCCCTCAACATCTCTGGCGAGTTCTTCCGCGCTAAGCGTACGTCACATCCATGCCATCCGCCGAGCCCTGGTCTGAGCGATTCCTGTCGAGCTTGAGTCCCTCCGGGGGACGAGCGGACAAAACAATCGCTCCAACCCAGACACAATGATACCGCATTAGAAGAACTGAGCATACTGACGTCTTGAGCAGTCAAGTACCATGCCTACCTGCGCAAGATGACCCGATACAACCCCACCCGCGGTGGTGAGTTTTGCGCGATTCCGAATGCCCTCTTGATTGGGATGTTAACCGACTTTTCTCAGGTCCCTTCCACTTCCGCGCTCCCTCCAGAATCTTCTACAAGGCCGTCCGTGGTATGATCCCTCACAAGACCGCCCGTGGTGCCGCCGCTCTGGAGCGCCTCAAGGTTTTCGAGGGTGTTCCTCCCCCCTACGACAAGAAGAAGAAGATGGTCGTTCCCCAGGCTCTCCGTGTCCTGAGACTGCAGCCCGGTCGCAAGTACTGCACCGTCGGCCGCCTGAGCCACGAGGTCGGCTGGAAGTACCAGGATGTTGTTGCCCGGTATGTCACGCACACTCATTGCTCTTTTGGACAAGGCGTCGGAACTCGGAAAACTAACTCTCGGCTGCAGATTGGAGGAGAGGCGGAAGGCCAAGGGCGCTGCCTACTACGAGCGCAAGAAGGTTGCTGCACGACAACTGTCCGACGCGAAGAAGAACGCTTCCGTCAAGGAGGAGACTGCGAAGGCCCTTGCGGCTTATGGCTACTAAGCTGGCCATTCCTCGGCCCCTGCTGGGGCCTTGGTACTTCGCATTGTCTTTTTCTCGTGCGTTTCATTAGATTGGCGCGGCGGTTCACAAAGGAATTACACTTGATTTGCTGAGTGATGGCAAGGGCGGCGGCTTTTTGGGGGGCGGATGGGAAACTTTTTCTCCAATTATTTCTTCATGAAAAATCTTTTTTGTCACCGGAACCCATAACCCATCCCACAGAAAAAATAAAGCACCAGGAAACCCCAACAATCAGCACGAAGAATTTTCCATGTTCAAATTTTTTCGTGAGGATGACCGCGGATGGACTGACGCGACGTTGTAATGTGGTTCGTTTTGCGTTTTGTTCTGTTGCAAAAAACCAGATTGGGAATGCGGAATAGGATTGGGGGAATGTTGTTTCTTTTTTGTCTGGCCCGCGATGGCCTTCACACTGCTCAAGGACGCTATTCCCGGCTTATTACGGAGCAAAAGTGAGTCGGCGGCAGGGATTGGGGGGACGTGGGAGAGGATGGGCAGTGATGATCATACCCTTCCTCTGAGCAAAAGAGGTGTCTAGCATTGCACAAATACTAGGAGTAGACGGAATGATAAATGCTTTGAACAATTAATGATTTACATACTGTGAATATCTCCTTTGCGCTAGTCATGTGATGCTGCTTGTGCATGGCTTTCTAGTGATGTTTATATTAGCTGGGAATTGTTATTTGGCAGTTATATCTGCAGTGTATTTCGTATTTCTATGTGACTTGGGAAACTCGCCTCCAATGGACAATTGCTGGAATCCCTCATCACGTGCTGCAAACACAGAGTTCCATCTCATTTTCTGAATAGATGTAGATTTTCCTGACATTCAAGGCTCATCACTACATTCCATCCGCTACATTATGTACTCTTCAGCCTAACACATGCTTTTATTGTAATCGTAATTTGAAATAATCCGACGCACCAACGCCTGTCGGAATCTCACACTGATCAAATTCCAATTTTGGCATGCCCATGATTTCATTTTAGGGTAAGCAGCTTTAAGCTTTCAGCAAAATCCACCCGCCAGAAGCCCACTGTAAAGTTGAAGCGTAGCGCCCGCCCATTGAGCAGGTACATACATACATACCCCACAGTCATGTGCTGATAAGATAGCCCAGCAGCTTTTGGCGCAATGAGAGGTGTCCTCACTGGACATGTTTTGGGAACATGTGTTATAGCAGCCATTCTTTTCCCTTTCTCTCTCTGGCCAAAACGCATCTTGCTTTGCAACAGATTTTCGGGCGCAAGTTGTTTAGTTCACTTGGGATTTCTAGCCTCTAGAGACCAAATCAGTCTTTTCAGCTCATTCAATTCTTGCGAAAGAAGAACAATCAAGAAACAGGAATCTCCTCCAACCTCGCCAACTTTCTCGACCAAAGATCCTCCACCAAAGGGCTACAAAGTCGCAAACATGTCGGACCTCGACCACTTCAGCATGCTCCCCATCCACATGGACCCCCAGTCCAAGGCTATTCTGCCCTCCGGCAGCAGGCCCTCGCGCGCCCTCGCCGCGGAGCTCGAGAAGCTCAACAACCTGCACCGCGCCATCCTCAACATCGAGGTTCCTCCCGGCGCCATCCCGCTGGTGCCGCCGCCCCCGATCCCCGTCAACCCGAAGCGCACTGCCAACGTCTCCAAGCTGCGTGATAACGGCAACACTGAGTACCGCAAGCAAAAGTACGCAGAGGCCATCAAGGCTTACACACAGGGGATTGAGATGGCGCTGCAGAGGCCGCTGTGGGAGCCCGCCGCGCTGGTGAGGGAGGAGGTGTCCATGCTGTACGCTAACAGGGCGCAGTCGCACATGGCTATGGGCAACTGGCCCGAGGGAGCGGTCGATGCGGAAGCAAGCGTGGAGGCGCGGAGAGTGGGCAATGCAAAGGGCTGGTGGCGGAGGGGCAGATGCTTGACGGAAATGGGGAGACTGGACGAGGCGAGGGAGTGGGTGAAGAGGGCGCTGGAGATGGAGGGCGAGGAGGCCGATTTGGTAACGCTGCTGAAGGATATCGAGGAGAGGATTGAGAAGTCGCGGGCTTAGAGTTGGTTTCGTTTTTTAAGTTCGTTTGTGTGTTTGCATTGTTGGGAATGGGTGTAAGTTAGATGGAGCTCTGGAAGCAAGTGGACGGCGTTGGGAGTTTTCTTCTTATTGGTAGTTGCAGGTGCTGGAATGATATTCGGTATCCAGTCATACGAGTTTGTGTATTGTTTGAGCATTATGATGTGTGTAACTGGTTTCGGATTCGTAAATGTTTGTTTCGTGCAACCTCATCATTAGTATACTCGCTGGAATCGACCACCGGGGCACGATGACCATTTTGAGCCAACCATTGGATGCGCGCATACCTACTAATACAAACCTATTGTCCTCTATAAGAAGCCCATCTATAAAGCATCAATATGATTTTAGTTTTTTTTTTTGCGGGCGAAACACCATGTTTGCCCCCCTCTCATCGCGGAACCTCGTCCAGGTAAGACATGGACTATCGAAACTACTGGAAAGCAAAGCGACCACGCGCAAAAGTGCGACGGCGTAGCGGATGTTGGTCCGTCAGCTCGCCCGGCTCTTGTGCCAGGAGTGATCCGTCTTTCGTGGTCTGGACCTATAATGCATCAAGGGAACCTGTCGATCCCCGTCTCCCTTGCGTCGTGGGCGCAAGACTGGTCACAATTAGTGGGGAGATGGCAAATTGGACATCAAAAGGTGCAAAACAGTTTTATAGCGCTATGTAATTCCATATGTCACATTTCTTCCTGATAGAGAGACCAAACAAGCATAAGAAATGGCAGTGAACATCAATAGAGCATAGCCCCCCTTTGGCTTCTCCGCAGGTGTATACATCATATTGATGGTTTCAATGCTCAGTACGCGTGCTGTCCTCCTCTTTAACCGCTGTTACCCTTTCCAAAAGAAAAAAAAAAAAAAGCCTTCCATTCTTTTCCACATAACAAGGGAGCAAAAACAAGCAACTAGGAGATGAGACAAGGTGGAAAAAAAAATTCATGTAGCAGTAGGATCTTGATGAGTTTATCGTATGACGCAGGGGTATATATGTAAAGTCAGATTTTTGTCATCTGAGCGTATCGCGAGTGAATGCCTTGTTGGACTTCCTCTTCTCTAATAATTCCGCAAACGAGTAAAAGACGTCCAGTCGAAATGCGCATTAATATCCCGGATGATGCAAATAGGAGGTGAGTTTTGTTGGTGTAGATAAGCTGGCGACAGTGCTTTCAGACGCGAGTCACGATGCCGGATGATCAGCCAAGGGCTATTTCCAGGACCCAAGGCGGCACGGCATCGTGCCAACAGGAAAGTAAGCATCGGCCAAGCTTGAGGCCATATAAACCCGACTGTTGGTTTACTGAGCCTTTTCGTTGAACGTCTTCTCAACGGCGGATGTGGTCTTCCTCCGAGGTCGCATGACAGCGTCCTGGCTGCTCATGCGCCTGTCGAGAGCGCGCTCCAGCTTTGCGCCCAGGGCAAGCTTGCTCATCCTCTCGTACTTCTCCTCGGAAAGGGTAACGCGCTGGGAAGTGAGGGCCTTGTTTTCCATGCGATCAAGTCCAGTGGCAATCTCGCGGATTTCGGCGTGCTGAGAGTCTGTGGTCTGGACAGACATGGCTACAGAGGGAGCAGCCATGCTGTAGGTGCTGAAGCGGAGAGAGGTGCGGTTCTGAGAACTCATGGTTAGTCAAGATATTGGAACAAAAAGGAAGAACCCGTCCTCCAAAAAAAGAAGTGTAAAGTAAACAAGAGGCTGAGTGAAGGGAGGCGCGTAGCGCAGACGACCAAAGAGTACAGCTAAGCTGGTACCTTGACTCAAGAAGCGTAAAATGGGAGAGGAAAAAAAAAAAAGGCGTAATGGGAGGGAGGGGTTAGAGTGAGAGAAATAAAAACACATACCGAAGGAGCCATGATTGGGCGGGCAGAGTCTATGGAGACGGGCATAGTGGTGGTGGTGTTTGATGGAGATGTGATTGCCTTTTAAAAAAAGTGAGAGCGACCCGCTGGGTGAGGTTGTGAGACCTATGAAGCAGGGGTTCTGTTCCAGGCGAATAAATTAATTGGCGAGACGTGTGGACTAGCACCAGGTCGTAGCTCCGTCGCTCCAATCTACAGACAATGAAGATGGAGAGGGAGAGAGAGAGAGGGTGAGAGAAGGCGAGCGAGTCGAGTGTGATTGGCAAGGGGGGCACCAAGATGCAAAGCTTGGCTGGCTGGGTCCCTCGTGCGCGATGGCTGCTTGGTGCGTGGTTGTCGCAAGTTTGGTGTCAGGTTTGACCAGGTTTAGTTTGGTCGGGGGGAGATCAAGGAGCTGCCCGGGTCTCTTTTGGTGATGATTGGAGAGCACGGAGTAGGGGAGAAACAAAATAATGGAGACGGTGCTTTTTCGCTTCTTGGTGGTGATGGAGTCGCAACGTCAATTGGGAGATTTGGCGGCCGGGTCAGGGGGTCAAGTGCAGCAGATTGCGTTGCTGAGCTGCGAAGCAATCAAAAGCCGTCTGGAGGAAACGCGATGGAGAGGGCAGAGAGCAGAGATAAGGCGGGAGAGAGAAGGGAAAAGAGGCGGGATGGATGGGAGATGATGAGCAAGAAGATGGTGGAGCCGATGGAGATGCAGTAGTACCAGGTTCGTTAGTAGCACGGAGTAGGAAAGGTAAGGCGGCTGGGGGGAAGGGATAGCGCTATGGAGCTGGTGCGTGCAGTGCTCGTGGTTGAGCGCTACTGCTAGGGGTGGCACGGCGGGGTACCCGGCGCACAAGTACCCTCCAAACTGCCAGAGAGGCTTGCGCTGGTTTATTACCTGTAGGTACTCCGTATGGCCCTGGGAATTAGCGGTCGATGAACAATATATTGATAGCGTACATGCTGTACTTACTTGTATATGCATACAAACGAGCAGAAGCATCATACACCCACGTCTCTGCCAAGGTGTGAATCAGATCAGCAGTCGGTCTGATGGCTGCCCTGGGTATTGATGTCATTAGATCCAGCGCAATGCTACTCTGGCCGTTGTTCTTCTGCTGCATCATTGGCTTGCACCATCATCACACTGCGGGCAACTTAAGCGCCTGGGCTCTTTATACCGGAGTCCCTTGCTGCTTTGGAGTTGCAGGGCCGGACCGGCAGCGCCGCTTTTGCGGGTACGAATTGCAGGCAGCATTGCCATGCCATGCTCCATTTGCTGGCATGTCACGGAGCAGTCGTGTTCGTTTTGATCCTGATGGCTCTGTGGGCGGGCGAAGAAGAAGCGCCAATGCAACCATTCCATACGAGTTTGCATCTTGTGCCGCATTATCAGTGGGCTGTCGGTACTATTCTGATGCCTATTACGTACCTAGGTAGTAGAATAGAGGTCCCCTATAGCGCCTGTAGTAGGGGGCAAGGTACTATATATATACACTCTGTAGGTTCTATGTACCTGCACAAAGTGTCATAAGGTTCCAAGACATCTCAACAGCACGGATCAGCGA
Organism: Trichoderma brevicompactum; assembly: GCA_003012085.1. Taxonomy (NCBI): domain Eukaryota; kingdom Fungi; phylum Ascomycota; class Sordariomycetes; order Hypocreales; family Hypocreaceae; genus Trichoderma; species Trichoderma brevicompactum. Next base: position 72,890 of record PXNZ01000186.1, on the reverse strand, counting down.
AGAACGACTGGTCAAATTCTGACTTGGCTTTTGCACAAGACTAATTACGCCAAACCGTTTGATCTTCATCCTCCCGCTGTCGTTGGTGGCCGCCGCTCAGTGCACCGTTGCCGCTGTCGCTGTCACTATCGCTGCCACTATCATTGCCACTGCCGCTGCTCTTCCAGGCCCTTGTTAGCGGGTACCTGCCAGCCATGTCCCCTAAGCGAACCCCCCAGCCCGCGGGGCACAAAAAAGCCATGTGCCAGCTGCATGGTCAGGCCACCACTTCGATTTTCTCTGCTCCAAAACCACAACACCAGCTCGGAGCTCCCAAACAACGGGCCTCTTCCCACTTCTAGCTGCCTTGAGCTGTTATTTAAAGAACAGCAAACACCGATAGCTACATACCTGGCAAGCGCCAAATCATTCTCTTCTCTGGGCACTCCGCGCAAAAAGCAAGTCGAAATTTCGGCTCGGTCCGCCATCATTATTCTCATCCATATCCCAGCACCGTCGGATGACTGATTGACTAATTCGTTTCCTTGCAAAGCAAACAAAGAGTCGCAAATCACAATCGCCCGACATCCCAGCATATTCAGTGTGCATGTCGGGCCACGTTTTTCCTGCGCTCTGTCGGGCCTCACTCTTCAGCCGAAGCGCACCGCTGAGCCAATCAGACCATCAAGGCGCTCGCCGACACAAACCCCTTCTCTTCTCGCAGGGCATTCTTGCATTCCAGGCGCGGGGACGCCAGGCGCAAAAGGGAAAATGATCCCTGCAGCGCGTGCGCCATTGCACGTGGCTTGCCAGGGGAGGCTTGAAGCGGCTTGAAGCCATGGCCCTGTCGCTTTTTGCAACAAAGTTGTTCGTTGCTCTGCGCTAGACGGATGATTGCTTGCCGGTTTGGCGATGACGATGACGACGACGATGATGATGAGGTTGACATGTCTGGCCCACAAGGCACTGCCGGAATCGACGTTTGTCTCGCGTGTATCTTGTCACGACATCCCTTCCATCGACACCGGCGAAGCTCTGATTGAGATCGGCGCCTCTGCGCTACTGCTAGTACGCATAAGCATGCCCAACGCCATCGCTGGCCTAGCGGTTTGGTGTGTTTCTACTAGTTCTTAGCTCTTAGTCACCACGGTATTTTGATGCCTCAGCTCCTTGTCGATGGAGCTTGACCGCAACTCACCGACTGAAGCTGGCATTGTGAGTATAGGTGAGCGTTTGCTTTTGCTTTCCTATTCCTCTTCCATCCCGATGAAACCACTGGTATGGACTGCCTTTGTAAGCCGTATTACGTTTGTGTCAATATCGTGATATGGGTTATCCCGATTGCCTATGGACTCAGGGCACTCTCATCGAGTTTCGGTACAGAGTGCAAGACCTTACACATACATATTGGTGTCATGAATATATCAGAAAGAAATGCATTTATAATTATAATGCTTGAACAACAAAATTATCCTCTCTTCTATTCTTCCCTCCTTTCGGAAGGCATTCTCTTCTGCTAACCTGAATATATGAGCCAAGTCGCAGCTCCTCGTTACATCGTACCAGTTGCTGGAGATGACCATGTTTGGTGTGAAACCATCAAACAGCATTTTGGTAATACAGCTACATAAACTCCGCGGCAGGGCTATTTCGTCGACCTGAAGACGCAGGTTACTCATGTTTAATCTCACGAAATACATTCTGTGCAAGCAAGATCAATTCTTCGTTACTAGATAAAAAGCATACAAGTCGGCAATGCCATGCATGCCCACTAAGCCCCTCCAGGAGACTTTATAAGCAAAGCCCATGGCCTCACACGCCTCAATTCCGAGATTTCGATTTGTGACTCTTCTTAGATGACTTCGACTTCTTGGAACGATAGTCATATGAACTGCTGGATGACGAAGATGCAGCGGTGCTCCCGGATTCTGAGTTTTTGTCCAGTGAGAGCCCCTTCATTAGAGCATATGGTGACTCGCACCGACGAGATCTGGACGAGTTTCCATACCCAAACTTGCGTGACCTGCCCTTACGAGTCTCCACAATATGTTTCTCGGGAGAAGGACTGCGGCTCGGCCCTACAACGCAAACGTTAGCTTTCACTATGATCCAAAACACAACAGGAGAAATATGATCTGCGTACCGAATCTCTTGCAATCGTCGCAACACCCGTGGTCACAGGTCCTCTGATCCTCTTCCAATCTCAACGAATCTAGATCATCTTGAACGCTCGTCATGGGGGTGGAACACCAACCCTGGGTGTTGGGCCCCTGATTGCACTTGCAGCATATCCAACTGCCACCTTTGTCTACGAACTGGCAGTTCTTTAGGGGGCAGGATAGCGAGCTGGACTGAGCTGGTGCAAATGATACATTCCGGCAAGGCGTTTCAAACCCCGTCTCCAAGTCTATGTGTGCCGAGGGACAGTAATACCAGATGAGTGACGTGTGTGCACATGAGTGGTATCGAGGATGTCCGTGACACATTTTTGGAAGAGTAGTGCTAACAGTCGACACTGATTTCTCACAAAGAAGCAAGTAAGAAGGTTGATGAGGGCTTGATAATGTGAAGATAAGACAGATTTGGTATTGCCTTCCTCCTGGGTAGGCAGAGCCACCCGTTTATATAGAGAGTCTGATCCGTCTCTTTGGTGCATTGTCCTCATCGATGAGACCTCCTCCACTCGGAACAGATTCACGAATCCATGGGGAGGGAGGCGCAGGATCCAGGTTACAAGCGCATCGTTTCGGATGCAATCCGGCCGTCGCCTCACTCACCTCTTGTTGTGTCCCTCCTTCTTGGCAACATTGAAATCATTCATCTCAGCACCAACTCCAGGTTTTGGTTGAGAGATTCAGCCTCGATATGTTGCGCCATCAGCAATACGAACCGAGGCTTGTCATACCCTCGCTCACAGACAGATGCAAGATGAATTGCCTGATGCATTGTTGCATTGAGATCCAGCCTTAATTGCGGAATCCCGGTTTTCAGATCGAGTTGGACCAAGTAGAGCATACGTCGATCCAATGTTTCGGATGATATGTGGGGTCCGTAAATTGAGTTGTGTGTGACATGGCGGCAGTAGTGTTTGAGCTTGATGGTGAACCAAGTTACAAATTCGTTCCGCGCCGTCGCAACATTCAGTCGAGGCCATATTCTGGCCAGTGTGAGCTTGGTGATGCTCTCGGAGATTCGAACAACTTCAAGGCGGAATTCGTTTGCAATCATTCCGAGAGAAAGCGAGCAAAGCGAAGGAATTAAAACTGAAGCTAGTTTGTACGTTTGAGGATTGGGTGGCCTTGGGTCGCTCTGCCAAGCCGCAGGAGAGATTTCTCCCGGTGTCATGCGCCATCGAGACGATTTCCGTCCCGAAATCTTGGGTGTTGGGACACCAACTTTTCGTCATGGTACTATAAATGGCGGCGGTTCATCAGATCCGAGATTACGGAAAGGAGAGGCTATTGTCTTGTGTGCCGCCTTGGGGGTTCACAAATTAGTATACTCCCGAAATATTGCGTTGGATGCTTTGCATATCACTTTTTGACAGGCCAGTCGATCCTCGAGATCTAAATGTCTCACAGCATTAAACCTAGCCAGGCAGCGATGTACTTACGAAAGAGCAAAGCCTTGCGAGTTTTCCAGCCGCGTAAAAATAATGCGGACGTGCATACGGAGGAAGGGGGTTTATGACACACGCAAACAGCAGGGTAAAGACGCCATACCGGAGCAAATCCATGTACAGCTACCTACTGCCTCACGTACCGCCAATTATCGTGTAGCGCCTCATCATGCAGCGAATACATGCTCCATGACTGACTAATACACGATTGAATGAGACTCCGCTCTACTGGCTACTACGATGAGGAACGGTTCACGAAGTACTGGAAATGCTTTTACGAGGACGGCGTTGAATGTTATATTTAGGCGAGCTGAGGCTTCTACCACAAACACCATCTACCAATCAGAGGGCGTCCCGTCGAGATTGAGCAGTTTCAGCTCACGACAGGAAAAACGAAGCATGACTTTCCGTATTTAATCCATCAAACATTAATGTCTCAGCATCAAGAGTAACAATCTAACCCAAATCTCGGCCTACCCCATGACCTGTTTTACACGTTGTTGTCGCATTACTCATACCCAAATCCGCCCATTCGAATGCAAACTTTTGAGTAGGATATCATGTTGACCTGGGTATCCGTGTAGGCTTCCCTTAGAAGATATTCGATGGCCCCCGGTCCCCCCTCTTGCAGAATGGACAGCATATATGATCGCAGGTAGTGTATTCATAGTACATCATGCCGCCACTGCATCGGCCGGTTGTGTTGTACGTCTTTCCGCACCAGCAGCAGTCCCATATACCATCGAGCCTGTTGAAATGGCACTCGGGTCGATGACATATGGGAGCTGGTTCGAACTGCGGCGGGGTGGGATAAGACACGACCTTGGAGGTTTGAGATTTACAAGGAATCCGCCCGTTGGTCTGAGATTCAGCACAGTAGTCCCATTTTTGGGAAGAGTGGCAGCAGATTAGGTCGTATATCAATAACTGACACATTGTGGTTGCTTTTGGATTGCTGGTTCTGGGCCTCTGAGCCGCTAAAGATGAAAGTTGCGATGGCGTTCTTTAGGCTTGAAGGGGAGACCGAGTGAAATCTGATGGAAAGAGCTGCAGATGCTTCTACAATGACAGACGGAAGCGATCTGGAGGGTTTTATACACGCGACCAAATGTGGGAAAAGGGAGCAAATGCAAGAGCAAGGATTACAATCACAACGCGGAATGAGTTTTGACAATCACAAGTCGGCGTATCTGCCGGTTACAGAGGAAAACCAGACCTCTCTCTCGACCCGTGTTTCTCTTCCGCTGCAGCTTACAGACATTCAATCATATGTCTCCTGCCGTCACATTCACAAACCTAATGACGCCGCCTCGCCAAAAGCAGAATGAAGTCATTCTCCCCACAACACAAGGCCCCGACCCCGGGAACGCATCCCGTCATCGCTTTATTCTGTCCGGGGACAGCGTCCCGTCTCCATCCACAGACCCCCCACCTGGTCCAATATTGAATCACTTCTCTACATCTTTGCAACAGCCTTTCATGACGGCAACTAGGGGCAAGGATACCCGAAAGAGAGTGTCAGCTGCAAAGGCTTCTTGACCGACAATATGGAATACGGATATTACTAAGATTTACTTGCTCTTTGACTCATACCGGTTCTTTACTGTAGCGTGCTGTGGCGAGGACGAGGGATGAGTTTGGAAGAGATGAGGCTCGCTTAGAAGAGGCTAGAGTTGCATCTGGAGCGGCCGACTATGCGGACGCATGTGCATGACCATCTGTGCGTCTGTCATTGTTAAAACTAACCGGCTGTGAGCTAGCGGATGACTTGGTAAATAGGTAAGAGAAAGAGGAGGAGAGGGGGGGAAAACAGAGAAATTCATGGTGGCTGCCAATGGGATACGATGAATCCACCGAGAAAGTACCAGGTAGTACTACCTAATATAAGAGCATGTGAACATGAATAACCATGAGGATAGGCGAAGATGGTGTCCGAATCACGGATCGAAGAGAAATGACTGGATGGCTGTCCCTTGTTCGTTCCACCCATATTCACTCTGCCGCGTTTAGGAACGGCCTATGGCTTACAGGCTTTTTACAATTTGTCCCGCTTTTTTTCTTTTGCACGGAGAATGCACTTGCTCGCTTGATGTGATGCCTCACCTGTTTCCTGCAGAGGGGGGGCTGAGAAATGTGGCGTGCGGTGTTGCGAAGCTGTCAGTGTCAATGGGGTGACGGATCCCCGGTTTGTGGATTCGTGGAGGGGGCGTGTGATTTACTTTTTGCTGGCGAGCTTGGACAAGGGAGATTGACGAATGGGAGGGAATGATGGGAGGTTTTGAGATGGATGGGTGTATTTGTTGAGATGATGGGGGGGTTGGCTCCGGAGTTGGTTGCTTTTATTTGCTTTTTTTTTTCAGGGATTATTCACGAGCCGTTTGTGGGATGTTATTGGTCTTGTTGTGATCCAGTGCAATATTAGTATGATGACTTATGACTAACGAGAATGAGAAAAAGCAAATAGAAAAAAGAGTTAAGCTGAGACAATACAAGTGCAACATATAACACAAAGGACAAAAAAAGATCAAAGAGTCCTCCACATGTATAGACTCCTCAGCCCATCATCACCAACCCGTACAATTCCCCCACAAGAAGCCCAAGAAGAAAGTAAATACCCTCCTCCCAAGGCCAAACTCTTCGATCCTGAGCCTGTCGTCATTATGTCACAAAAGTGAGCTCGTGCTAGCTGGCCTTTGTGCTGTGAACCGTGTGGCGCTCCTCAACTGAGACATTGCTGGGCTTTGTTTTCGCCCCCAAGACTTTTGGTAGGCCGTCTTTGTGACCTTTTGATGAGGCCTCTGCACATACGCCCCCCCTTGGCTTTCCACATGATTGATTCCTCCCCCCTCCCTTCTGTATTGGAATTCATGCAGATACGAGAAAAAAGAGGTGGCGAATGGGGGAAAAGTACTTGCCTCATACGGAGGGAAGCCTTCTACATATCGGGAGTGCATTTCTCACAAATATCATGATAGCAGAACGTGTCGGGGCATCCCTTCTTGCGGTGATGGCAGCACCGGTAAATGTTCCCCCCGCGCTTGCACTTGCAGCAGACCCATCTCCCATTGAGATCCTGCAATCGGCACGTCCCCGAGCTGCAGGCCGGCGAGATGAGGCAGTTCCCCCTCGCGCAGGGATTCTCGCCAGTGGCCTCAGGAGACGGGAGGACGGTGGCGAAAGGGCAGGGCATGCATTGGTTGGTGGCTGGGTTGACGGCCGCGGCAGGGCAATACGAGTATCGGGGGACGAGGCTTGATGGGTGCGTGCAGGGGTGTTGATGGTGATAGTGGATGTACGAGTACTGGCACATGCTGCCTCCTTTTGCCCTGACTCGATGTATCACTTCAATTAGGGTCTCAGTTCGGAAGAGAGGTTGGCCGAGACCTCTTGCTACGGCCGAGTCCGAGGAGGGTTCGGGATCGGGGTCGTACAAATTTAGACTTGCTGTCTCGGCAGAATGCCTGGATCTGCTCCGCACCCGGATGGTTCTCCTAGCAGCCGATAATGCGGTGACGCGGCCTGAGATGATTGGAGGCCTTGCTGGGACACAAGGAAAGGTGGCTTATTGGCTTTGCTTTGTGTCGCTGTTGAGTAGAGCGAGAGGAGGAGGGGCATATGAAAGGTTGATGGTTGAGGAGGCACCCGTTTCGAGAGCTGAGTGGGGATGCCAACTTCAAATCAGGATAGAAGATAGAGTTGAGAGGCCTAGAGGGAGATGGCCGTGACGTTGATGTTCTTCTCCTGTTATGGTTTGCCCTTGCGTTGTTGAAGATGGAGCCCTCTCCTTGATCTTCACTATTTTCGTCTCACAGACACGTCTCGTTGTTTCTTCGCAATCACCAAACTCTCTCTTGGAGGTTTTAGATTACGATTTCTTCAAACGCTCCGCACGAAGCTGTAAAAGCCCACAGTAGTTGAGGGTATGAAAAGTAAGACTCCTTGAGAAATGAGCAAGGTTCGCCTTGAGGCAGTGCAGGGCCTCGGCAGACAGCACTGGGAGATGTCTTGCGGCCCACACTGGTAGAGTCAAACGCTATGCGAAACTGTTGAAGCTCTACCTCAACTTTTTTTTTTTTTGAAGCAGATGATCTCAGTAGCCTAGTCAGTGATGTGCGGAGAGAGAAGATATGAAGGCTAAGATCTCGATAAAAGGTGAAGTTGCTATCAACTAGAGTTCTTGCCGGCTGCTGAATGCCGTGGTGTATATCCTTTCTTGAATGGTTTTCGCTGACATACTTTATGGCGAAAGAGGAACACGATGCCCTTTATACATCTCGCCACGCCTTCAATATACCAGAGATTTTGCTGCTCAATCACTTGGTGAAAAAATTGTCTTCGGACCTCGCTTGCTGTTGGGAACGTTTATCTGTTTGAAAAAAAAGCCGTCATAGGCCAGCCTGTGAAGCCACGGTAGGACTGCCTCCAAAGAGACGAGGAAAGTTCTTCTATGTCAATCATCACCCTCCTAATAGAGCGATGACTCCGAGCTTGTTGGTTCCAAAAAGCAATGCTGACGCACAAATAGGACCACTTTACCTCGGCGTAAAAGGGGGAGCACAGGAAGTAAGACACTATTTGCTCTCAAAACAAAGCGCGCATAAGCAACAGCCAGGAAGGAAAGGAAGAAGTAGCCTGAGGAGGACCTCCATAAGCTAGCAATCCGTATGGAGTTGTATTGTTCGCATTGAACCGAGCGGTGGGGTGCAGCGTGGCTTGTTTCGACACATATCGGATATCTCGACTATGCCCTGGGCGCTTTGAGCACGGGGGAGTCTCGCCGGAGGAGGCAAACATGTGTCTAGGGGGCAAAAAAGCCTTCGAATCCTTCTAGAAGGTCGCTCAAAATGCCCTTGCCGGGTTACAAAAGGTGGGTGACGCGTGAAGCTCTCGTGGGAAGTTGCAGGTGCTACCAAAGCGGTGCACTCTTGGAGGAGATGAGTATTCGACGCCGTCGGACCGCATACGAAGGGGCCTATGCATCATCGTGATACTGTCTTGGTCAATAGAGTTCAGCGCACGATAGGTCCAGGCGCGGCCTGGATAAAACTTGCAGAGATAAATGAGACATTCGGGTCCATTACTGCATAATTGCTCCGGTTATATATGCTGGGCTTGGATCGTTTACCGCTACCAATGAGGAAGAAAGGTGGAAAGAGCTGTAAGTCTTCACTGGAACGCAGACTCGAGCCGTTGTTCAAGGGGGGACAGTTGTGATTCCCACGTTGATAAGCCCGGGGTCTGGTATTTCCACCTCTCGGTGTCGGAAGAAGCACATGCCAGGGGAATAAGTTGGCGTAACGCAAAGTGTAGGTTATTCTCCTTCATCTGCCCTTGCATCATATACTGGCTCTCGCCTGACGTTTGTCGTCTAACCATGCCTCGCTTGTTCCTTGTCGAATCGCTAAACTTGTAATAGCTGGCGAGACTCTTAAATCGATCTTACTTGGTTAATGCTGCTTAAATAATCAAGATCTCTCTATAACCCTCGGTGAAGCATAGAAATTATTTACGTTCGTCAAAGTAAACGTGGAAGGCGGAGAGACAGTCACACAGCAACGTTTGAAGGATAGCAAAGGCACGCGGGCGGCCGATACAAGGCATACTCGTCATACCACATGAGAAGGGAACATCTGTGGCGTCATTTTAGGGGGTACACCTGAAGAGTCGGCCGGTAATTAAAGACTCGTAGGAGCAAAGCCCGGTAAGCTTTTATTGTTTGGTATCTAGAACACGTGCGAGCTGATCAAGCCGCGGATGCCGTAGCAAACAGTCATCTTTTGGAAGAGGAGTCAGAATTACCGGCTGTACTTGAGTGCTACTCTGGCAAGTAATGTCGGAGAAAAAAAGTTAAACATCTCATTAAGATGCGCTGTTTCGGACCGAATCAGGAAGAGTGATTCACTCTCGGATACTGTCAGTAGATTGACGCCAGGCCGAGGCCCCCTTAGACCAACACTCCATCTTTTTGATACTACAAAGCAGAACATGTATGGATGGACGAGTTTGCTGACCCCAGATTGGACAACGTAGACGGATAAGGGGGGGATCTGACAGGTTTTCTGCAACTATCCGCGGACGGGTCCGAGGGGTACGCGGCAGGCAGGGGTAGCTGTCAAAGTGACGTGCCACATGTTCCCTGCTGCTGAGATCGCGATGCTCTCGTGCCTGGGCGCAACTTAGCTCCGGAAGCGTTGTAGCTTTGGTAGTCAATCCTCGGGGCGCACATCTTGCGGATTTCAGACCAATCAAGGCAATCATAGCTGTAGTATTGCACAGACCCCTTGAAGACTGCACGTGTAGGGATGGCATGCAGCCTCGGTTGTGGGAGGAAGCGACAAAAGCCATGGTCATAATGAAGATGAATATATCGAGAAAACGGGAGATTAAGAAGATGCAGTGATATTAAAGCTTTTTGCCCGAGTATCCATCAACGCCATACATGCCATGAACCCATCATCATACAATTACATTACCTCAAAATCTAGACAAAGGGGTCAGCGTTGTAAATGGATGGGGGTGTTACACTTGTCTCAAGGATGACTTACCTTATTTCATATGAACCTGCTCTTGTCATGTACCGCACCCACTTGACGCTGGAGTAGTTGCTCTTCTCAAAGACCTTTAGGTAGCGCACCAGCAGGCCCGAGCTGGTAAACATCAATAAGCTAAAGTTCATGCTCAAGGGCGGCCGACTCCATGCACGCTGATTTGTCATGCTAGTGAGCATAGCCTCGGCAGTGAGAACATATTCGCTCTGGCCAGTGAACCTGCCAATCTTCCAGACGATGACGTTTTCGCTGGGCTCGTACTTGGCCTTGCCCTGTGTACACCGTTCGGTAATCTTGGCCGTGTTGAGGGGAGTGGGGATCTTGATGATGACGTTTGTCGCGAAGAGCTTGGATCCGAAATTGGCCTTGACGCCGATGCTGTACTCGACCTTTGTGCGGCTCACCTCGTTGACGATGGCGTGCACCTTGAAGGGCAGGTTGACGTTTTCGGTGGCGCGATAACGCATGAGCTCGAACTCGCCGTCGGGGGGGACGAAGCTGATGATTCTGTCGCTGTCAAACTTGCCCAGCTTGACGCACTGGTGGAACTGGCAGTCCTCGAGCGTGACGCTTCCCGCAGCCGCCTTGGTCGCCTTTGTGCCCATTTTGTTTCCGCTGGGGAGGCTCAGCAGCCCGTCGTTGTCCAGCAGCAGCCGATCGTTGAGGCCAAACTTGCATTCAGGGGTGCCGGAGAGATAAGCGCGCATGACGATCTGGCCCGTAACATCCGCTCGGAGAACTGCGCCGGTGGCGGACATGAGGAGGTTGACGTCCTCGATGACATCGACAAAAGCTTCGTTTTTGCGGTACTTGACGTCTGCTTTACGCCATGACAGCGCACCGGTCGCCTGCATTGTGATTTTGGACGTGTCTTCGGGGCGCGACTCGGACTTGACGCCTTCGGTGGTGATGTACATCTTGAGGGTGTCGGTCTCGGTGTTTTGCGGATAGCCAAAGTCGATGATCTCTGCAGCAGTTCAACACGGCGGGCGTTAGAAACAATAGAGCTCGTGACGGGGAGGATTGAGTAGAGACAAAAGGCATTACCGTCTAGTAGCTCGTATACCAGCACAAAGTTGTTCTTGACGGCTTCCTCGTCAAACTTGCCAAAGTACCCCTTTCCCAGCTGGATCAGCCGGTAGAGGAACTCAAAGACCAGCGCGGCATTGGCATTGCTCTTGGTGATTGCAACCAGGTAAATGTTTTCGTGCTTGACATGGCTAAAGGTCGTGCTGCCCAGGGTCAAGATTGGCGACCGCACCTGGGCGTTGGAGATGACCTGGATACGGAAGACGTCGGCGAGGCGAGGGCGGCAGTCATTGCGAAAGGCGCGGAAGATGAGGTTTTCGCCCTTTTGGTTGAAGATGAGCACGCCGGAGAGCATCGTGTCGAGCGGGAGAGCGAGAAAGGAGAGGCCGTGTCTTGAGTGGGCAAAAGGGCTGTTGGCTGGCTGCTCGCTCTGGGTGTTTGTCGAGGTGAAGTTCGGCCAGATGCTTCGATTAGAAACAATTCCAGCAGTTTGGAATTGCGGCGCGTCTGGGAGCTGCTGCAGGTGCGAAAGCGTGCTGGAGCCCCGCTGAGGCGCGTGACTATGGCGCAAAAACGGCAGCGTCTACAGGGGTTGGTCGCTATAATCCCCTGAACCGATAGCACTATGCCGCTGTAACTTGGTGAAGTTGGCTTGCGTCAACGTAGAGAGACCTTGGTGTTTGTGTAGTTGGCCATATACAGGTTAGTTTCCAAGAGGCCAATGTCGTATCTTTACCATTGACTGAGAAGCAATGGGTTAAATGAAATATTTGGGACAGAATCATGAATCCAGAATACTTCATTTCAACCATTGACCCGAACAGCTTAGCGCCTAATATAGCGATGCAAGCTATTCTGTAAGCGAGTTACTGACAGCTGCAGGAGCTGCTGAATTGGGTCAGGCAATACAGTTAGTAGGCAGGATAACAGCAGTAGTGGCTCTTAATAGCGGTTGACAAGACAAGTAGTAAAAAAAAGGTACTGAGCTCTAGTTTCAAGAGTGTTGATACCAATTGCATTCTTTTCCCTGGATAAAATACGTTTGATCTGGTATACGCATTGCATCTCCTAGCAAAGGGTTTACATGTATATCCGAGTGTTCCCAATCGGTTCTAAGCTGCTATACATTTGCTCCGGAGTGATGGCAGGTTGACCGCCATAGTAATTGAAATCCAAGCATGCGAGAAACTTTGATAACTAGCTCTACAGCCATTGACGTTCAATAACAAGTCTTCGTGGCGCAGTTGGCTAGCGCGTCAGTCTCATATTGAAATTGATCTATATGATCCGAACGTAAGTTCGGGCCATCTGAAGGTCGTGAGTTCGAGCCTCACCGAGGACAATTCTTTTTTGCCTTTTCCCCAATTTTTGTCGCTTCTCGGCGTTCAAGTTGGTAGGTATCGAATGTGTGTTCTTTTTCCTTGTCCGATTTATTTTTGAATGCTGTTCGCCGCGTGGAACTGAAACATAGCCTCCAATTGGGTGCAGGTGCATTTGCTTCAGTGAGCTGTGCTGTGTGGCTGTGCTATTCTGTCCGAGACACGACTTGGTCATCAACTCTCAATATCAGTCTCATTCATCTACTACCTCTCTGACATCCCCTTTACGCCCAATGGTGAACTCGACCTGGCTATTTTGCTTATAATATTCTGCTAATAATTCGGTTTCTTTTTGCCCATGTCGCAGCCATTGGAGTTCCCATCCTCATTCGTCACACCATGGAGAGACCTGCTACTTTCTCACCAGAATCAACGCTCAGGAGACTCTCCCAACTATCACTCAGCTGAAGCCATTGACTCTCTCCTGACGACAAGCGCGCCGAAATTGCTTTACGTGGGGACCGGGCATTCCATATTCACTCGTGCGATTCTCCCTGCCATTGCATCCGCCAAGCACTCTGTCCATTTCGTCACCTGCTATTGGGCCGCTTCTCCCTCTCTCGATGGCATCCGCCATACTCTCCTCCAACTGGCTGAAGCGCGTTCGAGATCAGGAGAGGCATTGCCTACGCTGCATGTGAGCGTTGGTTTCTCATCCTGGGGACTGTTCCAGAAATTATTCCACACATCTGCACCTGAGGGACGCGTATACCCGCCTTCGCGATGGGCGAAGCTGGGTTTACCGGACGAGGAATCGTTGAGAAAAGGGGGCATTGAGATGACTGTGAAAAGCCTCTTTTTTACACCATTGAGCGTGATGCACCCCAAATATGTCATCATCGATGAGGCCAAGGCATGGGTCCCGAGCTGCAACGTGAGCTGGGAGAGGTGGTTTGAGGGATGTGTAGAGCTGGAGGGCGAAGTTGTCGACAGGTTGTTGGCGTTTCATGCCCGGGTTTGGGGAGCAAGAGTAGAAAGATCAAGGCCAGTAAATAGCGACAGCATTGAGCTGGCGAGGAGAGAGAGGATAGCGGGCAATGAAACCCACGGCAGACACATTGATGAGGGCGCAGATGAAGATGTCGAAGATGAGACTTCAAGCTCGTCGCCGCTCAACGAAGAAGACAATGATCGCTCGGCCACTCAATGCATTCACTTCACTGCTGTTGCACCAACTCCGACCATCTTCCTCCCCTCGCCTCACCATCGAAATCCCCGGTTCAAATTCTTCCCCTTCTTTTCTCAATCCAATCCGCCCATGACGCCACTCAACGCCGCGCTGCTGACGCTTTTCGCCAATGCTCGTCACGATATCCACCTCGTGACACCGAATATCACTTCGTGGCCCGTCCTGGATGCCCTATTGGAAGCACTTTCTCGGGGGGTAAATGTGCAGTTACGGACGGGTCGCAATATGATGGTGATTGAGCAGCTCGTCACTGCTGGCACAATAACATCTTGGTGCATCCGCCGCTTTATTAAAAAATACCGAGCGCTGTGTGACCGCTCTCGGCGGTCTGACCTGGAAGCACAGTCAACATCTCCTGGCCGGTTAGAGATATTCTACTATAAGAAACTTAGCGACAGAGCGAATCTTGAGGATGAGCCCGTCTTTAGCCATTTCAAGATGACAATGGTTGATGGAGAGTACCTGATGCTGGGTTCGGGAAACATGGACAGGGCTAGTTGGTGGACGAGTCAGGAGATTGGGGTGCTCTTTTACATGCCGGGATTGAGAGAGAGGAGAGTGTGGGAGAGTGTGCTTGAGAAGAGAGCAGAAGTGGTGTTTCGCAGTAAAGACTGATTGATAAACGTTGGCTACTCATTGCAGTTTGGAGTATTTTTTTTTTTACTGGATATAAGCGATGGCGTCCTCCAAGATGTCGGAGGATGATATAATACCCGAGCCTTGATCATCATCATAATAGAGTAAACGCCTTCTTATGTATTCTATTCTGTTTTGTTTTAATTTTTTTTCTTTCATCAGCCCCCAAGCTGCTGTCATTAGGAGAAATCCTGGGCCTTTACTCTCTCAAAGATGTTGACAAACTCCATTGCATCCTGAGCACCACTCAGCTTATACTTGCCCTGGATCGTATAATCCGGCACTCCGTTGATGCCTCTGAATCTCGCAGTTCCCGCAGACGTGTCGACCTCCTGGCCTCCCTCATCACTCTCCTCAATGGCCTTCTTAAACTCAGCTTCGGGAATGCCTGCTCCCGTGGCGACATCCCTGAGCACTGCGTAGTCCGTAATATCCTTCTCATTTTCAAAGTATGCCGCGAAGATCCCGTCAACGACCTTGAGCTCAGTTTCTTCGCCGTGCTTCTTCGCCAGGTGTATGAGGCGGTGCGAGTCCCGCGAGTTGCCTACTTTTCCACCGAATCGGAAGTTGATGCCAACGACATCACCTACGCCGCGCAGACGCTCATGGATCATGGCGGTGCGTTCCGCGCCGAACCGCTGCAGATAGAAGCCCTGCTTATCGATGCTTTTGCCAGGTCCACGGGGCGCATCCGGGTTAAGCTGAAAGGGCGCATACTTCACCGAGAAGGTGTCGGTAGAAGAAGGATAGCGCTGCTGCCAGATCTGCTGGGCTCGCTGGACCTGCTTCCGTCCAACGTAGCACCAGGGGCAGACGGTGTCCGAGACGACGTCGATGCGGAAGTTTGTCATGATGTCGTAATTATTTTATTTTTATTCCTTGGGTTTTGGACCTTGTTCTAGGCTGAAGTTGCTCTGTTACAGGGATGGTGGAGATTGGCGCAAGTCGAATCGGAATAAGCATGTAATTGATGGGCCAACTCTATCATCTATCCTTCGCAGAAACTTGACATTTATATGAATGCATCCATTAATACTCTATAGAAACGGCCTGATTGTCCGACCGGCGCAAACATCTCCGCGCAGACAACCAATACAAGGGCCTCGCGATGTTTCGGATTTGAAAGCAGAGCTCCACCAGCTTCAATCGCTGACTTAATCGACACTTTACCCCGGTGGGTATATTTTCCCGATGCACGGTCTGTTACTACTGAGCATACGGAGTCTGCCATTTACGTGTATTTATAATACATTCGTGTGCGTTAACCCCTTTTGACCTGTACTCTAGCCCTACATGCTAGTTCGGGCCAAAGTCTTGCTAGTGTGCACTCTATTATCGTTTGCGGTGGTTTAGGTGGGATGAAATTGAGAGGCAAAGGATCTGGCAGCTGACTATTAATTGTAGAGTTGGCTGGACTTGTTCAACACGAAGCACAACAGTAGGACACGCGGCAAATCGGAGTATATGACAAAGACGCATGAGCATGAGCATATCGCCGATGATATTCTGCATGTACACCCATTCTCCGTCCCCCAGTAGGCTGCGCCTCGTAGGAATCGTATGAGTGGTTCGGCATATTCGAATTGGGTAAACGGTCTCTCAACTGTCACCCAGTAAGATCATCTAAAGCTGATGACAACAATAACAGCACTGGCGACGGACTGCATGTTTTTTTTCTGAGACTGAAGTTTGAAGCCGTCGCATTTATAATAGCTCAAGATTGTACGAATTAATTTAAATACAGGGTAGGGCATGGAGTTCCTTGGTGGGTTGTGCTCCCACTAACATGGTCTTGATTCATACACCTAGGAGTTGTAAAATTACCCTCCAGGCTACAACAGGATAGCTTGTCTCTCATAAGTCTTGGGTTAAGAACTGAAAGAACCTCTCGTTGGAAACAAGCTTGTAGATTTGGAGATTTACAGCATTGGACGGCATCTTCCGCCTCACACACGATAATTGAGGAAGGCCTAAAGTCTTGGTAGGTTGCACGGTTTCTCTCTCATACACACATGTTACCCACAATAGCGGAGACTTGCCGCGGTTTGCAACGCGGAACATGTACGACCGCGGAATGCAATTGTAGCCTTTAGGCATAGCCCAGCCAGGCATCATCTACGGAACGCGTCTGTGCATGTCGGTGACATGGGTTTACGTGGACGGACAATACTAGTTGTTGCAAGGCTGCTTGGAGATCGGTGCTGCGGTAGTTTCGGCAATACGAACAGCCATTGACAACTTGCTCAAGAGCCCAGGGTTTGTTTCCCCATATGCCGTGCCTTAGCGGCGTTGCTAAGCAATTGATAACCTTTTGGCTGCCACTACTAGAAACTACGAGACCAACGGGCTCATACTTAGGAAGCTGTGCTATCTGCCTATCTGTTGTGATTCCATCCACCCATTCGAGCTCCACTCACCCTCGACGTTGAGGAATATTTGAAACGAGGTTTTTGATTAGCGTAGCATGTGTGATTAGGAAGAATGGCTCATGATCGGCTTTTGCATACTCGCTAGGGCCAGGGGGTTTTGGTGATGATCCTCTCTTTCTCCACCATGTCTCCAGTCCAACTGTGCTGCCAGAACTGCCACGTATAAAAGAGAAGCGTTGCCCTCAACAGAAATATGAAGGAGTACCAAAACAGCACATTGACTTCAACCGGCATATAGCATATACCCCTTTTTAAAAAAAAATAAATCGGCTTAGCAGTGTTCATAATGGCAACTAGGAGAGTCTCTTCCGAAAAGGTCGATCCTGCGCCTCTGGGCCGGCCTCTTGCCTTCGAATTTAGTGGCAAGACAGCCAAGAACCGATTTCTCAAGGCCGCCATGTCTGAGCTTCAATCAAGTTGGGACAGCAAGGACCTGACAAAGCGAGGCATCCCGCCAAAGGAGCTCGTCAATGTTTACCGACGATGGGGCCAAGGTGGATTCGGAGTCATCCTTCTCGGCAACACCATGATCGAGTACGACCAGCTCGAAGCAGCAGGAAACCTCATTATTCCTTCAGAGGCGCCATTTTCTGGAGAACGGTTTGAGAGATTCAAGGAAATTGCCTCGGCAGCTAAGGAGCACGGCAGTCTTGTTTATCCCCAGCTGAGCCACCCGGGTCGACAAGTACACGCAGATATACAACCCAACCCCATCTCCGCGAGCGATGTGCAGCTCACAAATTCGGCATTCGGAGAATTCGCTAAGCCAAGACCCATGGAAAAGGCGGACTTTGAGCGTGTTATCAATGCATTTGCTCACGCGGCTGAGTACAGCTACAAGGCTGGTTTCGATGGTGTTGAGCTTCATGGCGCACAGTAAGTCTTAGTCCTGCAGATATATCCAGCTTGGTGTTCTGTTTCTAGGCTGCAAAAATACTATACGTAACGCTAACGTGGCTTGCAAGTGGTTATCTCTTGGCTCAATTCCTGGCGCCATCGACCAACAAGAGGACAGACGAGTACGGTGGCTCGCTGCTCAACCGAGCGAGACTCATCTTTGAGATCATAGATGCCATCCGTGCTCGCGTGCCCGACAAGTCCTTCAGCATTGGTATCAAGCTCAACAGTACTGAGTTCCAGCAGGGTGGCTTCACCGCTGAAGAATGTAGAGTCCTCTGCGCAGAACTTGAGAAGCACCAGTTTGACTGGGTTGAGCTTTCGGGTGGCACCTATGAAGCCCTAGCATTTGAGCACAAGAGAGAATCTACCAAGAAGCGGGAGGCTTTCTTCATCGAGTTTGCCGAACTGATTATTCCGGAGTTGAAGAAGACCAAGGCGTACATTACTGGTGGCTTGCGCACGGCTGCCGGCATGGTTAAGGCCCTGGATGTCCTGGATGGAGTTGGGATCGGACGGCCCGCCGCTCATGAGTTTTCTCTGCCGCAGAAGATCATTGATGGTGTCGTAGATGGCGCAATTCAACCACTGATTGATGAGGGCAACTTCATGATCACCAATGTGGCTGCTACTACCCAGTGAGTTATTGACCCAAAGCCAATCCAATTCAACAATGTGATGTAAATTACTGATCCATGGATGTGACATAGGATGAACCTGGTCGGCCATGACCGTGAGCCTCTTGACCTGAGCAGGCCAGACCATGAGAAGGTCTTTTCACAGGCAGTAGGCAAATGGTTGGAGCTTAGACAGAAGAACGGACCCTCTGGTCCACCCGTTATCGAAGGCCTCGATCTTCAGCCTTATGGCACTGCCTATGCAGCAGCCTGATTGGCATGTAGATACTTGGCGGGACGCAATTAGGGTGTGCTGGTGATATACATACATCTATTTGATGTACATGCACCGTGAGCATGTACCAGTATTGTAACAAAGTATGGCTTAGTTAGCATGTTTAAACTGAATGATGAGCGCAGCGGCTCTTTACATGTGTATTCATTACCCTTTATCTCACCGTTTGAGCAAACATTGTATATAACATTGTGAATTTTGCAATTCCACCCCCCTCAATGTGTAGCTGATCATCGTCTTGCTTCCGTTTTCTTAACTGAATCTGATTGGCTAATTATTGGCATGTGAGTTATCGTGGCTGTGCTGCAGCGGTGGGCAAACATCTTTCTAGGCGCGAGGCTGAATCCATCTCGACTGTTATATATTACGGGTGAGATAGCCTTGAATCGAAAATTGTCATGCACGTTACAACTTTGAACAGGTTTTCTTCTTCATTAAATCTCGGTTCTGTCAACATTAGGTCGGATCTTTTTTCACCACCAAGGTAGCTGGTATGCTGCTGCGTGCACCACCTATGGAAGAATACAAGTATCAGCCCTTCGACCTGGGCAGACCTGCAATTCGGCTACTTCGTCTGCATCGAGGGCACAGCAATGACATATCTTGCGAACTCTTCCAGGCAGAGTTACACCAGCGAGAGGACGCAGTTTCGTATGAGGCTCTCTCGTATACATGGGGCTTCCTTGACCTGACTGAAACCATCCTTGTAAATGGGTTTCGCCTAAGAATCACTTATAATCTCCACTTGGCACTTCAGCAACTTCGTCACCAAGATGAAGATCGTGTTTTGTGGATTGATGCAGTGTGTATTGACCAGGGCAACAAGAAGGAGAGAGGGCACCAAGTTGCACAGATGGGCGACATCTACAAGCAAGCTGATCGAGTCATTTATTGGCTAGGTTCAGGGACCTATGAGACAAACGTCTTCATGGAATCATTGCAACTTTTGCAAAGTGAGAGCATCAAACATGCTTGCAGAGCTTGGCCACTCCAAGATAACCGCTGGAAGCAACTTTGGGCTTCCATCCAGCCGTCGTTAAGAAGATCACACGCTGATCTCAAGAACTTACAAGAACAAGGCCTGCAGGCACTTCTGTCACGGCCCTGGTTTCGTAGAGTGTGGATTTTACAGGAAGTGGCATTTGCAACGGCTGGCGTCATCACTTGTGGCACAAAATCTGTGTCAGCCCGCCTTTTTGGCCTTGCTCCTCTGCTTATGGGAATAATTCCTGATTCTCATTGCCAATCTGTCCTCGACATTATGCCTGGTCCATGGAGAGCAGCTTCATGGTGGAATCAAAGCCAAGATCTTTATAGGCTCTTGTTGAACTTTGGGGGTAGTGAAGCTACTGAGTCGCGAGATCTCGTATATGCTCTGAGAGGCATGTCTTCCGATGCGAGGAATGCAGCCGCTCTTCTTCCCAACTACGAGAAACCCGAGGCAGATCTAGTTCGCGACGTTGTTCGATTTATTTATCACTGTGAATTCGACAATTTAGAATGGAAGGAGCCGCCAATGACAATACGAGACCTAATAAAAGTATTGGAGACGCTCAACGTGGATAGTTGTATGGCCCTGGCAAAGTTCTCGTTGCCACAAAATATGGAGATGCTTCTCAAACGACCTGAAGTTGTAGTCAGTCAGGAAATTGCCAATGCTGCTGCAGTTTATGACAAGAACGGTGAGGTAGTTGACGTGTTGCTGCGGTGTCGTGGAGAAGAATTTACAGTGGATCATGAGGTTTTGATGTCTGCAGCAAGAAATTTGAGTGGTGCCAAGGAGGTTTTTGAAACCTTTTCCCGTTACCAAGGAGATCGACTCACCATTACTGAGGAAGTTCTTATAGCCGCTGCAGAGAACCCGGGATGCGGCGATAGGGTCATTGACCTACTTCTATCCTTGGGGACTGGGAATTATAACATCACAACGATTGCGGAAGCGGCAGCTAGGAATGACTGCAAGGGAGAGGATGTTATGAGAGTGCTGTTCCGTTTGCAAGGCAACAGCATCGTCACCTCATCAACGCTTCTCACGAATGCTGTAGAAAATGAAGGTTGTGGCCTTGGTATATTGGAATATCTTTTTCAGGAGCAACCAGATTACGTGGTACCTTTGGAATCTGCAATTAAAGCTGCCGTCGGGAACCGGAAGAACGGTATGGAAGCTCTCCAGATATTCCTTCATCACTGTCCATCTTACATTAAAATTACTGGGAATATCATCCAGACTGCGGCTGTATCATCCATAATTGGCTTAAATACGATGAAATTGCTGCTTGGAAATCCTGCCGTCAAAAGCGGAGAGACACAAGAGGAGCAATTTGCCGCTTTGGCATCATTCAGCAACCCTCCTTTGGCCAAGATGCTCCTGAAATACCACAGTGGAGCGGTTTTATCGAAAAAAGTTGTCAATGCTGCTTCGCAAACCCCTTATAGCGTGAATTCAACTCTCGGAGTTCTGATTCGGGAAACCAAATTTGAAGTAAGGATTGATGACGACGCAATTGTGGCCATGGTGGCAACATATGGATTAGCAGTAGTGGAGGATCTTCTTCAGTTCCGACGAGAGCAGATAATAAATAAGGAACCACTCATACGGCAAGTTCTGGAGCAACTCATGACAGAAGATGATTGGCGGAAGTCGACGCCATTACATTTCGCTATTCGGAAAGGTTATATTGGAGTGGCTGAGCTCTTACTCGCAACATGGTGGAATACTCAAGAAAAGCACAAAGCTCAAGACTCGAACCCGACAGCAGTTGGAGCTTCATCGAGGAATGGGGAAGCTACGTCTGGGCCCATGGCTCATCGCATTCATATCGATGAAAAGGACATGTTTGGGCAATCTCCACTAGTTACGGCTGTGCAGGCAGGGTATTACCAAATGACCAAGAAATTGCTAGAGTACGGGGCAGACATCAAGTCCACAGATAGCTACGGCAGAACATCGTTAAACATCGCTGTCGATTGTGGATATACGGACATCTCTGACTTGCTCTTGCAGTATGGAGCTGCTGCTGCTGCTGCTGCGACTATCGATGATCGTGGAACCGACGCCAGAAACTGGTCCATCGGGAATGCCTTACAAGGGGTCACAAATATGTTCCGGAATCATCATATTAGGAGCGATGCTACCAAACACATGACTGCAAAGGAAAGCTTGCTCCTAGCGCAGAGGAATTTGACTAGGCGACCAAACAGTTGAAGAAGTCGTGGCATACATTTCCAAGACATATGACCTCGTACGAAGGGCTTGACACACAGAGCCTGCTTACATGTTTAACAATCGAAGCAAGAAAAAAACTCAAAATAAATATGGCATTATACTTCTGTGAGTTGTTGCCTCTAACAACCCATTTATGGCATTATACAAGTAAAATTTGAGGTGAGCAACACGCACAACGAAGCAGCATTCTGAAGCTCTTCTGATTTGTTATATTCCAAGACATCTGCACTAAAGGACCATAAATATCATAAAGTTGGAAGTTTATTATTGCCAACCAACTGCCCCGTAAATGTAGGTAAATGTTTCTACAAACAGATGCCACCACAGTCGGCACCGCCGTGCTCGGGATCGCAATCATCCCGCGCATCATAGCAAAACAGGCCATCGGGACAGGCGAATCCCGCAAAGCCTCCGCAAAACGGGGCCGTCTTGGGAATGCATATTCCCGGAATATCACACGCCATACCGCAGTTTGGTGGCAATCGAGGATCATCCTGGCAAGTGGAATTTTTGTTGCAGATATGTGGCGTTGGCGTAAAGCCTCCGCAGGACGGATACTTGTTTTTAAACTCGCAGTGTCCGGGGCATCTGTTGAGGTTGGAACAGGATGCGTCGTCGGGGATGCACTTCATGTCGTCTGGGCAGGGAGCGATTTTGAAGCCGCATGGACGACCTGGGAGGTTGAGATCCTCTTGCGCCGAGGCGAAGGAGATTGCCACGGCGAGAAGGAAAGACTTGAAAAGCATTGTGACGAGAGCTTGATCGGGTGGTTGTAGAGTAGGGGGTGGTTTGAATGATTTGTAGCTATGTTTGGAGAGGTAAAATGACTAAAGGGTAATTCACGATCTTATATCTTCGCTTCTGTCGCGGTCAGAGCCGACCAGCCGCATCAGAATTTACAATAAATCACGGATTTAGTTGCCTGCGGCAACCCGAGACTACTTACATTCCACGACACCGCCTCGAATGTGTCACACAGATTCCACATGCTCAGCTTAGCTGAATCCTGCCAATTCGTCTCCCCGCATACAATTAGCTTGGAACAATCCCAATTGTGAAACCTGGCGAGTCGCTTCTCGCATAGCCACGTATAATGTCTCTACTACTTGGACCCCCTTGCAGTCTGATAGACAGGGCCGCCGACTTGCCATGGCGCGAAGGATTATACAGAGTACGTAATATGTCAGCTGGTGGTTTAAGCTTATTTGGTGAATTGCGAGTCGGAGTTTAGACCTGCATACAGCATGGATTGAGGCTTTTCGGATGCGGTTCCATTGGAGGGTTGAGAGAGTATAAGGATCGTGGCTTGCAGTAGGCTTGGCTTTGCCGGGTATAGATGCTGACACAGAGCGTTGGCCGTCTGCAAGGCTTGGGACATCACCGTATGTATATGTAAGGGATGTGGAAGTCTAGATTAGTGGGAGGCGTGCTGTATTTGTGTGAACACCACGAGGAAATCAGTTTATCCATGTTTGGCGCTTTAGACTCGGGGTTTGACTTTTACGGAAAGATGACTTGTGATACCGCGGATATGGAATCGGCCGAAGTGAGGTGCCACATTAATGAAGTGATTAATAGGGGGAATATTCTTTTTTATGCTACTTGTAAATGCAGATTCTAATGTCTTAGTTCCAAAATAGGATATTCCTCTATTTCCGTAGCTTCAGGAAGCTGTTGACCATATCCACAATTGTTTCTTCCAATGATCTGAATTTGACGCCCAGCTCCGTAGCAGCCTTGCTATTGTCTAATTTGTAGATGGGTGGAAGAGGATCTCCGGTGTTGCCCTTCGGTGTCAGCTCACGCAGTTCAGGGAACCTGTCCCTAATGATATCGCAAATCTTCTGGTAGCTGAATGAAGAGTTGGTAATTAGGTAACGCTGTCCAGCTGCCTCTGGCTTTTCATAGGCTTGTAAATGAGCCTCGGCAACTGTTAGTGACCACAGTTAGTAATACTTCAGGTGTCAGGTTGCATAATGTGGGAAGTCTTACGATCGCGGACATCAGCAAACGCCCAGAAGGCATTATCGGGGATGCCATTCTCCGAACCGTCAATCAGTCGATGGATGTCAACCGAAGAGGTATTCAGCGCCTTGATGTCACTGACGCTGTGGAGGATAGGTCCGTATACCATTGGGGGACAGAGGCTTGCCACTGAGAAGTTTGGCTATACATGCAAATCCATTAGTTGAATCAAGCGAACGGCGGTTACCACAAGTATTAGATAGCCATACCTTCTTTTCCTTGACGTAATCAAACGCTGCCCTTTCGGCGAACGTCTTCGATGCGAGATATGCCATTACGGGGCTACTGCTGGCTTGCTCGACGGTTATCGGGTTCCAGTCTGCCTCTTTATAAACATATCCGGGGCGTTGACCTTGTGTTGGGTCCAAAACAGAGGCAAAAGAGGATGTAATGA
Source organism: Trichoderma brevicompactum (assembly GCA_003012085.1). Lineage (NCBI taxonomy): Eukaryota > Fungi > Ascomycota > Sordariomycetes > Hypocreales > Hypocreaceae > Trichoderma > Trichoderma brevicompactum. The sequence continues at coordinate 48,628 of PXNZ01000186.1, read as the reverse complement.
CGATCCTAGAGATTGTAGGGTTGTATCTCTGGGCAGCCTCCAGGACAGAGGTTGTGCCGTTAATTGCAGGCAGCAAGAGCTCCCTTTCAAAGTCTACAGCGTTCAGAAAGAAGGGCGATGCTGTATGGATAATCTACATATCGAAATAGAGTATTAGCACAATGCTTTAATACCCTGATAATACAAGCAGAGTTTATTTACGCCGTCAACTCCCTTGACTGCCTCGTCAAACGCATTGGGAGCAGCAATATCGGGGACAATGGAAACACTTAGTTGCTCAGCATACTCTGAGTGCGTTTTAAGTACTTCCTCTGCTGTCTTTTCTGAACGCACGGTCCCTCGAACATTGTATCCCTTTTGGAGAAAAGCTCGCACAACATGGGCCGCAATGTAGCCTGATGCACCTGTAATGAGGACGGTTTGGGCCATTTTCTTGAGAGGAATTAGATGAGATATGCGAGCTCAACTATGAAGATGGGAAGGAATATAACTGTCTTGAAGAGGAACAAGGATTATCTCGTTATATGTATTGATTTTATGCCTTCAAGTGGAGATAGTCTTATCTACAAGTTCTTCTGTCATGAACTTTGCTTTATACATCTTTATCCACCCTATTGTGCCCGCTCGCCTCTCGCAATTACGCCGGCCGCCTCACCAGTGAGAACTTTTAGCATGATGATGAACAATCAGACTTACAATTCTCCCAGTGTCATCTCCTTGGCTGATAAATCTGATCATCTTCATCGTTAGCCTAGCGATCCCTTTGATGATGCCATACTGAGAGTATCCATCTGAGCATTCATAGATATCGCTATAGCTGTTAATAAAAGACAATAAAAAGAAATAGAATTATAAATGGCCAGGTAATTTGTCAGCCTCTTTATGGAGCTTTTTTCCTCTTTCGTGGCTACTGGACAAACAAGCTAGCTTAACCGCGGAGATGCGTTTTTCTGTCAAAGCTGAGAAGATGCTATGTAAACAGCTAGTCTCTTCATGCACATGCCATTGCTTACAACTAAAGAAACGAAAACAAAGGCAATAAGATGCTGGAAATAGCGTGGCAGCACAAGAGCACCACGAGGTTCGTTACTAAGAAGGATGGCCAAGTCCGTGAAATGAAGTAGCACTATTGGATGAAGGCGGACAAGCACGGATGGGAGTCGAAAGCGAGAATGGCGAGATAGACGAGATGGACGCGGCATATGTCAGCGAGAACCGGACGAGAACCGCCCGAATTGCTAAGCACCAATGATTGAACTATGTTCATCACTATACGAAGACCATGCAGAGACATTGACATTGTAGTTTACGTTCTCTATAATTGAATGAGCCATTCTAATTAAATTGGGCACTCTTGTATTGTATACAATAGAGTAAATCTGAGAAATACCGAAACCATCTCTCACCCTAATAGAGATGTAGATGTCTGTTAACCTCTGATAATCTATGACATATTTTGGCGTGGCAGCATAAGTGGCGGCGGAAACGGTTGCTAAATAAAGCCTAGCAGAGTAAGTTTACATACAGTCCGAATAGCAAAACCAGAGCTCAATACCCTAAAAATATCATTGATTAAGTTTTTTTTAAATGGAGATCTTATAGGAACTCGCGGGTTATCACCTGACACTCGTTAAAGAAAGTGGTCAACTACCGGTTCTCCATCCCGCTCCATCACAGAATAGATCTTGATGTCCTAGCTTCTCATGACATTTGTCAAGCATTGGTAATTGTATCAATTGAAACATCTCCGGTTGACATGATGAGAAGCCCAAGATGAAAAGAATATATGCACTTATTGCTCGAACTCATCAAATACCCCCGAGTTGAGCTCTACAAGCTTCACGGCATTGAAAACCAAGTACCGGAAGATTCGGATTATACCGCAGCACACCAAACTGCATAGCATCACCCACCCACGAAAATGCCGATTGACGAACATTCACATTTCTTCGTCTCCAATGGGGGAATCAAGATCCATTACCATCTGTATGGGCAAGGCCCGGCCTTGGTGTTCGTCCATGGCCATCCGGACAACGAAATGACTTTTTCAAAGCAAATTGACGAGTTCTCCAAAGATCACACTGTGATTCTTCCTACCCTTCGAGGATACCCTCCAAGCGATGTACCGCTGGACGAGGATGCCTACGACGGCAATGTCATGGCGGGGGACTTGGTGGCCCTTCTGGATCACTTGGGGATTGAAAAGGCGGTTTTCGCAGGAGGAGATGTTGGAGGCATTACCGTGCAGAAACTCGCATTCCTTCACCCGGAGAGGCTGCTGGGTCTAGTCATATTCAACACGCCGATTCTTGGCACCATGATGCATCTCATCCACCATGACAAGGAGCAGCAGGAGCTGTCCAAGTACTCGCTCAAATACATCAAACACAACCCCGGAGATGCCTACGACTTGGATTTTGTCGTCCGCACCATCACAGACCCAGAGTACCGTGCCGAGATCAAAGAGTACCTTCAAAACTCTCCAGAGGGGGGCATGTTTTACTTTTTCCGCAAGAACTTTCCAGCACCACCATATGGGCAGAACATTGATACTTCGGGAATGCACTACTCAATGCCTTGTGTCGTAATCTGGGGCATGCAGGAGCCGTATTTCTCGGACAAGATGCTTGACGGCTTCTACAAGTGGTTTGATCAATCAGTGAGGGTTGTTACACTGCCTCAAGCTGGTCACTGGCCTTGGAGAGAGGATGCGAGAAAGGTGAATTACGAGCTGCGGTCGTGGCTCGCTGCATTGGAAAGCGGACAACTTTGATGATGAATAGCAAAAATGATATAATGGGTAAAAGCGATACAGTAATTTGGGCGTAACGGGGAAAAGTTGTTGAGAAATTGGATATTATTGAACGGATCATTCTGGGACCAAGTCATATCTTGAAGGGTATTCGAGGATATTAGCTTGACTTGATGCTCTATAAATTGACAAATGACTCGGCAAGAGACTGAGAATTGAAGAGAATTTTTGTGAATTGCTATTGTATAACTCTAAAATGCTAGACAGACCGCTCTGTGTTTTATCCCATGATATTATTCCCCTCCTGTGCGCCGAAAGTACCATGCATGCTCTCCTCCCTTTATATGTCGCATCCGCTCCATATATTCTCAAATAATCCTGACAATTCTCCGTTCGGCTTCCCCTCTTCAATTCTAAATACTGCTCTTTAAGCGGAAGCGGCAGCCTTGGCCTCCTCAATCCTCTTCTGCGCCAGTCCGCCCAGCTTCTCGGCCGCAGCGCCCAGGCTCCTGGGATCAGCTCCCTGGATCATAGCCTTTCCGTTTACAGCAACCTGCTGGCCTTCCTTGAAGAACAAGAAGGTAGGCATGGCAGTGATGCCGTAGCGAGCAGCGACGTCGTTGACATGATCGACGTTGACCTTGGCGAAGGCGAGGTGCTTTTCGGCGCCGTGCTTATCGGCAAGAGATTGGTAGATGGGGGCGATGGCCTTGCAAGGAGGACACCAGTCTGCGTAAAAGTCGAGGGCGACGTATGTGTTGGAGGCGAGGACAGACTCGAGCTGCTCAGCGGATTCGATGTGGTGAATGGCGCCCATTGTGATGGAGTGTTTGTTTTGTTGCTGCTTTTGAGGTTTCTTTGTTTTTATGGCTGTCCTGAGGACTAGACAAGTTTATTCAACGACGGCCGAATGCGACTGAGCGTTATGCTATTGCGATTCGCTTTGGGAACGGGAGATGTATTGCGGATGATGCGATGCGATATATGAAAGGGCCGGAGGCGATTTTAAAAGGCCGTGGCGCTGACGAGCTATTTGCTCAATGGCGCAATTGCTATTACTTTGTATGGTGGTGGGGTTTTGAAAGCGGGCCGCAATTTTCCGCAAGATGCCGCAATAGGGAACTTGAATTGTCTTTGCTCAATGTGTGAAATTGTTTGGATGCGATGTGATTGTTGTCTCTGTAAATTGAATGAAGAGATCAAAGATGAAAAGGAGAATTAATGGAGATATATAGATGCTCGGATCATGACTTTAGAACGAAAAGGGAATACGCTGCCCGGCTTTGAAATACCTGCCAGGGCTGCAGCATCGCATCAGTAATTCGTCCGCCAAAATGACCATTCTTTGCGGTGGTGTGGAATATCGTTGTAATCTTGCAAAAGCAAAATCGGGCGCTCCGTGCCCGACGCATGTACAGCTGCTAGCATACCATTATGGGGGGATACATGCGCTGACTGAGCGCCTCGCGCCTGTAGCGCCCTGTAATACAGGCACTACCACCCCCCAAGATTTAGGTAGCCTATAAGGGGAAACGCCGGAAGCCGCTGGAAGCATCAAGATTTTGCTGATTCCAAACGCCCTGGCAGCGACGTCATGTGGCTCGTGCCTTGGTTTTGCTGGCAGCGCAGCCACAGTTTGGCCATCACCTCTGCTTAGCTCATCATTCTACATCTCGTCATTTTCGCTATTTCGTGCGAAGTCGTCCGAGGATGTTCCTTTATGAGTAAAATGAATGAACATTGAATTGAAAACATGGCCTATGAGCTGGCTTTTGACTTTTTTTTCTTGTACTACCAAACATCTGCTGACCAACTCTTTGGCATGGGAATTCATAAATGCCGCTCAAGTGCCGCATTTGCCATACAAATCAATAGCATTTGGTAATCACGTCTCCCATCGCATTTATTTACCCCAAGTCTCTCCAACACCGAGCGTTACAGCAAGGAAGGACTCTGCGAAGCTTGGCTCATAGCTTGAGCTCTCAAATCAACCAACTCCTCAACGAATATTCAACCATCATTGGCTTACCAAATCCACCAACCTCAACCTCTGGGTATGGAGCTTATTCGTTTCACCAACTGACTCTTTTCATAGCAATTGTTTGCGACCATGTCTGAAGTGAAGTATCCATTCGGCAATAGAAATGATACCATTTCTCTTCATTTTTCTATCCCGAACAGCCTAGCCGGGACCATCTAAGCAGAGTTGCTTAGAAACCAGCCTTTGTGAATCCATTCGCGTTGCCAAACTTTCCAAGCCAGCAACACTTTGCGACTCTCACGAAACGCCGCCATTGGACGCTCCCATTCAGCTGCTCCATGTCAAACCAAAACCTGCCCCCTGTCCACCGAACCAAACCCACGGGCCCTCGGCTCTGGCCGCACCCGAAACAGGCATCTTTCTCCTCCGTCTTCCCATAGAAGGGCTCCCGGGTCGTCGCAGGCGTCTCATGGCTGGGGATCGACTGCAGCTGGCGATACTGTTGGAGTTTCTAATCACTTTCCCCCCCGCTTGATCGCGGACTTTTACCCTTTCTCAACTGTGGCGCCCTAGCTAATTGGCTCGAGGGGGGTGAACTTCCCCGCAGCGAGGCTGCATGGCGACACAACGTGGATGGATTGCGACTTTTCCCGCCCTGATGTAAATGATGTGAAATGCTGTAGGGATCTCCTGTGTGGGGCCTGTTTGAGATGATGCTGAGATGCGCGGCTTGGGGAACGTGATGGGGGCTAGAATGCGAGTATTTGGGAATATAAAAGAGGGAACGATTTGCTCCAAGCAAGCTTCCGATGAGCTGCAAGATATACCAAGAGGGAGCTCTAGAAATCTCAAGATACCTATTTCCTGATTTTTAAACAATTCAAATCGCAAACATGACCGTTGCCAGCGAATTCGAGGTTGCCAACCAGCAGTATGTTGCTGGCTTTGACAAGGCTGACCTGCCCATGCCTCCCGGCCGGTACGTTTCCAATATTAATGTTCAAAAGCCACCCTATACAACGCAACAAAGAGCTGAATTCTCGTGTGAATTTTCATTCGTTGCTAACATGTAGAGACTTGTAGAAAAGTATTCGTCCTGACATGCATGGATGCTCGTCTTGACCCAGCCAAGTTCCTCGGCCTGGAGGAGGGCCACGCCCACGTCTACCGCAACGCTGGTGGCCGAGCAGCCGAGGCGCTGCGCTCCTTGATCATTTCGCAGCAAGCTCTGGGAACGCGAGAAGTTGTTGTCATTCACCACGTATGAGCATCTTTTGATTCGTTATTTTTTTTTTCAATGGGGGATTAATAATCGGCTAACATGTGTTAATAAGACCGACTGCGGCATGCTCCTCATCAAGGAAGAAGAGTTCCGCGACGCCGTCAAGAAGAACACTGGTGAAGACGTGAGCCACATCTCCTTCTTGACCATCAAGGATCTGCAAGAGAGCGTCAAGAACGACGTTGAGTTCTTGAAGAAGAATGCTGCGGTTTTGGACGTGCCTATTTCGGGGTACATTTTTGATGTCAAGACGGGTAAGATTAACAAGGTTGTTTGAGTAGGCGGATGAAGGGTGTAAGTGGCTATAATGTAAAGATTTGCAAACCATTATTTGTTCCATTCTTTTTTCTCATCGTGAAATCCAACTCGTGTATTTCGGTCTATTGTTGTGCGGCGCTCCCACCTGAAGGTCACCTATCGTTTGGGGAACATGAAGAGGTACATGCCGATGTGACATATCGCCATTGATGCCTTGTTCAGCGGGGAAGAGGACTTCATTAACGGTTGGTTCCTGCCGGATGTTTGCATTGCCATTGCCAGATTCCGGACCAATGCATGCGATTCCTCTGCCGCATATTATTTAATCCGTCAATGCCAATATGAAGGCCAAGATGATGATTCCCCTCAAATCTTCTTCATTCGACACAGCCTCGTTTTCAAACGGCCATATGAAAAACATCTAACAAAAACCAGCCAGCACAGAATGCCATCCGATTACTGCCGTCGCTGTGACAGGTCGTTTGTCTCCGCCACGGCAAAGTGGCAGCATATCTTGAATTCATCCATGCACAACGTTTGCACTTATTGTGATCTCCGGCTCGACTTTGGAACACGGGACGAACTCAACTCTCATTGGGATGTGGTGCACCTTTTGTGTTCACGATGCGGCGAGTTCTTTGAGGACTCTGACGACCATTGGGAGGATGCGCACAACTGGTGCGCATTCTGCAATAAATGCTTCAATGACTTGGACGATCATCGAGCAGAAGAGCACAACTGGTGCTCGGAATGCGCTTGTTTTTTCGACGACGCGCAGGATCTTGAGGAGCACAAAGCAGAGGAGCACATCTGGTGTCCGGGATGCGATGAGTTCTTTGATGACTGGGATGATCTTGAACAGCACCGGGCGGATGAGCATAACAAGTGTTTGACCTGCGGAGATTACTTTTCGTCTCCTTCTAATCTTAAATATGTGAGTTTTGATTCATTTTGTGCACGTCAATATATGCAAGACGTCTCTGTACATGACCGCCTTTTTCTAACATGATGACACCCTAACCCAGCATTTGCTCACTCACGCCGACAAAAATGTCGAATGCTTCGCGTGCTATCGAACATTTGTCACTAAATCAGCCATGGTCCTGCACCTCGAGGTCGGCGGCTGCCCGTCCGGCCTTGACCGCGAAGACATTGACAATTATGCGAGGCAGTGCCATCAGGCCGTCTACTATATTGATTACGACGATGATTACATGTGCCCGACTTGCAATAGATGTTTCAATCACATGAGTGGCCTTTTGCAGCACGCTGAGAGCGACCACTGCGATGAGAGTCTGAAGAGGCGGACGAGTCCCCTGGCGATATTTCTTCGTTTTCTCAAGAGCCGTGTTAGCTAAAACGGCCCATGCACGACTGGATCACGTCTAAGAGGAGAGTTCAAGTTGTATAGCAAAAGATGTGACCAAATTGATACCAATTAACATTGCGTGTAATAACTTCAGTGTCCCCCAATCAGCGCAACCATCAAGTCCTCGTAGTCTCCGCTCAGCAACTCCTTCAGCTGCTTCCCCAGCGTCTTTCCGTAAAACCTCTGGTGCGCCGCCTGCGCCGCCTGGAGCCGCCTCCCATCTCCCCAGTACAGCCGCAAGGCCCGGTATATAAACGTCCTGTCCTTTGTCACAGTCTTGAGCAGCGGCGCTCGCAGTCCGTCCGCGTCAGTCTTTCCGCCGTCTGCCGTTGCAGAGGCCAGCATCCGCAGCAGCGCGTCCTCCATGTCGCCCCGGAACTCCCTCTCAATGACGTCCTGTAAGCTGCGGTGGTATTTCTGCTGGTAGGCGCCGCTCATGGCGCGCAGCTGGGCGGTGTTTGAGCTCGTAAAGATTTGCGCGACGGCGATGGCGTTGGCGCCGATGGTGCCTTCGGTTGCGCGCTGCAGCTCCGTGATCTTGTGGTCAATGTCTGCGGGGATGACGGGGGCGGCGTCTTCCGCCCGGGTGGCGGAGAGGACCATGCTGTAGAGGCGGAAGAGGGTGTCGTCGACGTCGTCTTTGATGACGGCCAGCAGGTCTCTGCCTTTGGTGTGCCTGTACTCGGCGACGATGGCTCGGATGTCTGCGTTGGAGCGGCAGAGGAGCACGTCCATGAGGGCCTCCTCGTCTGTGCCTGCTCGATCCAACGCCTTGTCTAGAGTGTATACGTCGTGATCGAGGGGTCCCCTGATAAGGGCTACCAGCGCGTCTTCAAAGTTGCCCCGGGTTTCGCCCTTGATGTCCTTCTCCAGCTCACGCATGAATCGGCTGTCGTAGTCATTTCTTAGCTGCTGAAGGGCCCACGGATGCTGGTACTTGCGATTGGAGAAGACGCGGATCAGGGCACGCTCGTCGCAGCCCATTCCCTTCATTGCCTTTCGAAGGACTTCGACATCGGCAGACGTGTCTATGCGCTGAAACGAGAGCCTCTGGGCTGTGTCGTATCCTGGAGATGCCGGTGTGGGCGGGACGTTGTAGCCGTATGGCTGCTGCTGGCCCGGGACTGGGGCATAGCCTGGTTGAGGTTGCTGCTGAGCCGGGACTGGGGCATAGCCCGGTTGAGGTTGCTGCTGCTGCGGCCATTGCTGTTGAACGGGCGGCTATTGCAATGCAGTATACATCAGTATGCAGTCTCAAACCGGCTATTCCAAGGGGACTGTCTGCTCTCTTACCGCCACGCCGCCGTATGGTTGAGGCGGATATGGCTGCTGCTGTTGCTGGTGGGTATAATGCTGGCCGTATGGAGCCGGTTGGCCACCGTACCCAGGAGCCGGCTGGCCCGGATACTGCTGCTGACCTGGAGGCTGAGGAGAATGAGGAGGCGGGCCGCCATGGTAGGGCACCTGGCCTTGGTACGGAGCACCGGTCGGAGCTGGCCCGTAGCCGTAGTAGCCGGGCTGCCCCGCTGGCGGCGCCGGAGCCGGGGCCGAACCGCCTTGTGGGTAGTACTGGCCTCCGTAGGAGCCCGCCTGACCGTACGGTGTATGGTGAACATTCATGATTGCCTCGTGTTGGGGCGATTGCCGGGTGACAATGGAGGAGATGGCTTGTTGCAAGGGAGCCAAGGTCTGGCGTGAGAAGAAGTGAACATGGAATTTTACATGCGCGTCTGACAAGTCATCACCTCTATATAGTAGGGCTCTACTCTTTATTTAGCACAACATAAGAAAGCCGCGCCGGCCAACAGATTCTGCCTTGAGGCCTCCGTGCTACAACCGGAATAATGTCGCGAGAGGTGCCATCTCTGCTAGTCACAGTGCTTTAGCACCTGTTTGGCCAAGTTTGTGATGACTAGCAGCGCTAAGAAGAGGGCAGGGTGGTGTGTTCTCTTGACTCTTAATTAAGCTTTGGGCTTTGCGGATAAGCTGTTGCGATCCCACACAATTTCTCCAGAGGGAGAGATGTGTTTATCAACGTTAGGCAGCTGTTGGAGGAACAGGTATATGGGCACGGTCGATATTATACAGAGCAACTTTAGATTTAGATTGAGAGACGAAGGATCAAATGAGGGAGGGTGCGGGGATGCTGGGCGGCCTCGCAGCGCCACATTTGAAGGTTGTGTCTACGCTTATTAGCCAGCTGGGTGAGACCACGTGCTCTAGAGCGCAATCAGATTGTGTATCCAGGGTTGATTGACAGTTGCAAGTGTCGCCATTCAACTCTGAGGTGGCATGAATTGTCGAACGACATATGGAGTAAATGCACCTATGAAGAGAGAGTACAAAGGTACAAAGGTACAAAGGCACGGAATTGTTGACTTTAGCTGATGAGTCATCACCAAGCAAGAGCTGGTTGGCTCACTCCAATATGAAGTAATCTTTACTTGTGTTCTTGTGAGCTTCATGGGGCAATGCCGTTGTCCCAGGTACGATTACACGTTTCGGCGCCTCAACCCTCGTTCCGATGCCCGTCTTTTTGCGGCGCTTTACCGGCCAGTCTTGGGGTTGTTTCGGGTGAAACTTGAAACACGCTCTTTTTTTATTTTTTCCATGTACCCGCATCTGGAGCTCCGCCCCAGCCCCGGCGCCAAAATAGAGAGGAAGAAAAAAAGGGACACAATAGAAGAATATTTCTAGAAGCTGATGACTGCTGTTGGCGACTGTCAGCGCCTCGTTGACTCGTGACAGGAGGGACCTGCGCTTTGTTCCTGCAGAGAGACCTGCATTGTCGGCCATTGCCTATCTCAGAGCCCCGTAGTATCAGGTCTATACGTGTCAAATTCCTTAGGAGTAATACTTGTGGGTATCGATATTTGCAATCATACCGGGCACGGCACGGCACTCCGGCAGCATCAAAAACACACACGGGGTCGCAAGGCAATTACCCTCTCTCTGTCTGTCTGTCGCCGGCGCACCTGAAGCAATCACGGGAGGCGAAGCCTTGACCCTTTGGACCGGCAGCGAGATTGCGCCGCGCTGTGTAAAATACGGAGCACGGAGCACGGAGCCCGGAGTTGATGACGAGGAGATCGCCAAGACGATAAGACAAAATTGAAAGAGAGAAAAAAAAGGGGAACGGCAGGGCCGCTGCTCCGTGTGCCGTGAAGAGGGGAAAGGCGGAGGAGGAGGGCTGATCGCTTGAAGATCTTCGATGCGAGAAATGTAGTACATGTGATTGACGTGAATACGAATTGCATGTGGATGCTGCTGTTCACATACTGTGTTGATAATAAGAATTGATGGCTTCAATTCATACAGATGGAGTGCTGGTACATAAGTAGTACTACAAACCTAGCTGGCCCCCCATGACAGAGTAGCATTTGAAGTTATACGATCTCTGTTGGTTTAGAATAAATCTCACCGTTTAAATAAACACCAGCCATGCAAGTCCAAAAATAAACTCCAGCTGCCCAAGACGTCACGATGCCGTCCACACACAGCTCGTATTCTTTTCCGCGATTCTTCGTATCGTATCCTCCTCTTTCTCGCACGGCACGTACGCGCAACACTCTCGTTTGAGATGCATCCATTTGTTCGCCACTCTCTCGCCCTCCTCGTGGAGGTTGGGGTGGGTTCCCGCCTAGCCTCGCCTAGCCTGGCTGTTTATAGTGGTCTCTTAGTGGACAGGGCAGCTCCAGGTGCCCCAGAACAGCCCCAGAAGCCCCAAGAGCCCCTGAAGACGCGAACCCCCCCCAGCGAGCAGCCACGCGCTGTATTTGGCCAATTGGCGGCGCCCTGAAGCCCAGCGCCAGGGGCGGTGCGACGCCAGAAGCAGGCGATCCCTGGCAAGTTTCGCGCCAGGCGGGCGGACCCTTCCCTGGGCCTCTCCATCTTGGGGAGGTCACTGGCCAGCGCCACCTCAACAAGCATTCGCGTTTTTTTTGTTTAATTCTCGAGCATCTCCCCCGACTCTCTTTCAGCAGCCTCATACTACGTTGCGCTGTCTTTGTTTTTGTTGCTTCTCATTCGTTCAAACGTGTGCCCTTTTTTTTCACCATCTCTCGCTCGCCTGGGCTGGCCCAACGCAACACCAATTCTCTCGTTTTTGTTGAGCACCAAGCCTGGACGAAAATACTACAAAGAGCTTTTGCTTCCCCGGAAAACAAAAGTTACCAACATCCACGCTAGGACCTGCCTACTTACATTAGTACCTTCGGTATAGGTGCTAGCATTTGGCCAGGGCCTGGATCTTCTAATCCAAAGGTCCATCTGCTGTTACTAGTATAAGCAACAATCTGAGCTCACGTGCTGTGTGCTCTTCCATCTTACTCTCCGTTTTGCCTATTTACCCATTTCGCTGCTGCTGAGGACAAATCTCTCTCGCGTGGCTGAAAGCTGGTCAAAGACGATCCGAGACTTGCTTGTTTTCTTTTTGGTCGATAGCCCATTCAGGTTGCCAGATTCGACTCCAACGACACCATGAACTTCACGCGCAAGATCGACCGCGCCATGCAGTGGGCTGGCGAGAAGATGGGGGCCGAGGCCAAGGCGACTCACACCGAAGAGTTCAGAGAGCTCGAGGCCGAGATGGATATTCGTCATGACGGTTCGTGTTTTCGCTTTTCAGACGCCAATTGACCCCCGTAGCAACGCTGACCGGTGACTGTGCCATCTGCAGGCATGGAGCGCCTCCTCAAGTCCATGAACATCTACACCAAGTGGCTCTCGCGCCATTGCGATGCCCTCGAGGACAGAAATCGCAGCATGCCTCTTGCGCATCTCGGCCGAACCATGTCTGCTCACGCCGCAGAGCTGCCAGACGCAGAATACAGCCGCCGTCTTGCAGCCATGGGAAATGCCAACGAGCAGCTCGCCGAGCTTCAAACCACATATCTCGATTGTGCGAATGCAACTTGGCAGCAGCACATTGAGCGAAACCTTGCCATGATGAAGGAGTACCAGGTATGTGTGGCGGTCGATTCCTTGTTCGTGGTCCAAGTCAATTGCTTACACCGACTCTCCGACAGGCCGCTCGCAAGAAGCTGGAAAGCCGCCGACTCGCCTATGATGCCACAATGGGCAAGATGCAAAAGGCCAAAAAGGACGACATTCGCCTCGAGGAGGAGCTGCGCGTCAACAAAACCAAGTTTGACGACAGCACCGAAGACGTCCTTCAGCGCATGCAGGACATCAGGGAGGCAGAGCAAGACACAATTGGCGCCCTGACGTCGTTTCTCGATGCCGAGCTCGAATATCATGAACGGGCTGCCAACGAGCTGCGCCGGATCCGAAGGTCCTGGGCCGCTGGTAGCGTAGAGCCCAGCCGCCCGTCTTCCGGGGGGAACACGGATCTGGATCGCATCTACTCTAACGTGTCTACTCGGTCGCAGCCCGTCCGGAGTAGCGTTATCAACGAGGCCTATGAAGGCGCTTCTTCATCTCCCGTCTGCAAGCTGACTCGAACCATGACGGCCAGAGAACCTCCTCCGCCTCCGCCTCCCCCAGCATCGACCAGACCGCCAATGTTGAGATCGGCAACATTTGATGCCAGGAATCCACCCGTGGTTCGCGCGAGAGCCGCATCCACCTCGTTTTCCAGAATGCCCACCACCAGCAGTGTTCCCGAAGGCAGGGAAGACAACATTTTTGACGACCACTCGGTCTACAGCGGGGATAACACCCCCAGCTGGGGAGAGCGCAGCGTCAGTCCGGCGACAAGCTACGGCAGCTTCAATGTGAATCCCCAAGTCGCGGTGGAATCCAAGAAAGCGCCTCCTCCTCCTGTCAACCGGGCCAAGAAGCCACCGCCTCCTCCCGTCCCCAGGAAGCTTTCCACTGCGGGATACTGAGGCGGTTTAGAGTCCTGATGTGCGATTCTTTCTTTTTTTCTGGGGCAACAAACGGCGTTCTTGTTCTTGTTCTTGTTCTCAAAACGATCCCTGTAATGAAGTGAAATGACATGAGTTGAAATCTTTTTTATGTTTCTTGGCTGGATATGAATAGATTATTGGTAGCACCATTGTTTTTGCGGTGCGTCGAGATTGAGCCGGAAGCATGAGAAGTACAAAAAAAAAGAAAGCTAGACTGCGGTGGCCATGTATTGCATTAGGTATATTGCTAAAGAGTCTTGCACGTGCCGCGGCGCGGCTTGAGAGAAAATTGACATCAATCTACAAATTTATGACATTGCCACGAGTCGCCTTGCCAGTAGAGACTTGTGTTCCCAGCTCTATCTAAGACTCTGGCAACTGGTCGAGAGCTGATATACACAGTATGAAATAATGCACAGTCAACACTGTATAGCACGTGCAACGGCCTAAGCTTCGATATCTCTTATCCGCAGCTTCACTTCCCTTTCACCATTCACCTCTCCATTCAGGTAGCACGAGTATTGGATCGGAGCTCATTCCTCCTGCTCGAAGCTGCCTGCTCCCCATACCCTTGTTTAAGCTCCCGAAGAGTTCTACCTTCATCTACAAAATGGCTACCGAAGACGAGAGATACCGCCAGTCGAGCCAGTTTCGCCTCTGGTCCTTCTCCCCAACCAGCCTACGAGAGCTTCGAGTCAAGACCAACGACCTCGCCAAGCAGCAAATCTCACCGCGGTTTGCAGCTGATTCCCAGCCCGAGTTCCTGACGCCGGCCGAGGAGACAATGCTGGTGCAATTCTTCACCACCGAGCTGATCCGCGCGGCGCAGTTCTGCGAGCTCCCGACCGAGATTCGATCCACGGCTGCCGTCTTCTTTCGGAGGTTCTACATTACAAACTCGGTTATGACGTACCCCCCCACCGAACTCTTGAAAACGTCACTGTTTTTTGGGTGCAAGGCGGAAGGATACTACATTAGGCTGGCTAAGCTGGCTGAAATGTTCCCCAACACCACGAGCGAGCAGATTTTGGCCGGGGAATTCTTGCTCTGCCAGGGCATTCGCTTCGCGTTCGACGTGCGACATCCATTCAGGGCGCTCGAGGGAGCAATATTGGAGCTGAGAAGGCGGCTTCCAGAGGAAGAGGGCAGGGTGGCCAAGGCTCACGCGCTGGCTCGAGACATTCTCAAGTTCAGCCCCCTGTTGACGGACGCCTATTTCCACTATACACCAAGCCAAATCATGATGGCATCTCTCTTGATGGTGGACAAGGAGCTGGTGGACATGCTGATTCCCGAATCCCAACCAGGAGAGGATGGGCATATGGGTTCACATGCAGAGATGCGGGAGAAGATTATGAAGACGATTGAGAGCTGCCGCTCCATGCTGGAAAAGGAGCCCCCGCAGCGGATGAAGGATCACTGGGAAACGGTAAGTGTCTATCTGGGAACATCTGGCTCCTCTCTCGCAGCAAGCTAACGCCAAAGCAGCCCGAGCTCGTCAAGTCCATGAAGCCTCTTCGAAAGAAGCTGCAGAAATGTAGAGATACAGATAGGGCAGACCTAGTAGCCCTCCAGCGAGCGAGACGCGAGCAAGCGACAACAAAAGTCAAGAAGCCAACAACAACAACAACACAGAACGACGGAGCAGTCTTTGGAGACGCCGTAGATGCAAGGGACCCGAAGCGGAGAAAGTTGGAGAGTGCCAACGACCTGTTTGGCCCTGCTCTATGAGAAGCCAGAGACTCAATATCGACGACACATGCAACAACTCTAGCGCTACCAACGGCCGCGTTTGCACCAGAACATGACGATGACTCTCAAATGCCGCCTCGTTGGCATGTTGTCCAAAAAAAAGTGACGTGGTGGACAGCCCATCCCAAGACACATGTGCACTTGGTGTGTGGCATTCCCCCAAACGTAATTATGCAGCTCTAATGAGGATGGTTGCCCTCTTTAGCGCGCAACGTTCCACTTTGACGGAGGGTTGAGGCGCATCCCGAATGCGTTGGCAGCTTGAGCCGCACTATGGAGCACTCGTATAATTAATTGCCTTGCTTGCGTACACCCTGACGAGGCGGTGACTGGCACTTTAAGTTATCAGATGCATAGCAGACCAGACGACCTCGCCGGCCATCGATACGAACCGGCCTGAATCTGGTCTCGGCACCGCAGGGCTGCCCGCCATGGTCCGCCTTGATACTATTGGTATCCATCCATCCTGTCAGCCATATGCATGATGGCGGGTGATTTACTTTGGCCGCCCTGTCCGCTCTCTGTCCGCTCTGCCCGCTTCGTTACGAAATCGAGATTATTTGGGGGGAATCGGGCCTTTTCCCGACAGCCTCCAGCGTGGACTGATTGGGCTCAATTACTTGGAAATCTTGCTCTTTGCCCAAATTGATCTTGGGGTATTATGCAAAAAGCTGACTGGAAAGGTGTGGAGGAAACGAAAGAGAAGAATAATGAAGAGTCATCTGCCCGCGTAGTTGGGGGAATAAAGAGCACATGGCATATACCATGTCAACGGCAATTCACTCTTGGCAGATTTCTCATCGTCAGATCAGAGACATACGCGTTACAGACGGGGGCGATTCTATACGAAGCCGCGCCTCGGCACTTGGTTCAGTATGGATGGTCATTGGATTGAAGAATTGACCGCTACATGGTTGTGCCGTAGGGCAATGGAAAGTTGCTTATGGAGTAGATGCTTATAGAGACGCTTACGGATATGGTTAGTTATAGAAAGGTTCAATCCAGAGCGTCGGTTCCCCAGCTTGATCCTGGGTAGTGGAGTTGTTGTGGTGCATTGAGCTGTGATTCACCTAGCTGTTCGCAGTAAGCTTGGCCGAGGATCCGTGGGGAAAGGGATGCTAGATTCCGTGGGTGAGTGTCAAATAGATTGCAGAAAACAGGAACAACGCTGCCCGCCACCCTTTTTTTTTTTTTTTTTTGTTTCTGTGCCGTAGAAAGATAGCCGTCGGATACTGTTTCCGGAAATGTTGGGCCGTGATGCTTGTTGAAAATACCTAGCATATGTAGGAATAGGGAGGAGGTTTCGGCTTCCTATGAATTTCTCTATGTATCTCACTATGAGTTGTAAACTTGCCATTTATTCCCCCCCACATCCCTCTTTTACATACAAGATTCGAGAACCCGTCATCCGCTAAAGAGAGGCGCCATCTACTAGTAGTAATAGCAGTTGTCTCCATGTTCAGCACTGACCTCGGGCTCCGGCTCGGGCTAGGGGAATCTCGGCGAACGCCCTTTTTTTTTCCACGCCTGGAAAAAAGAGCAGTTCTTGGTTTTGTATTTTGTGGAGATGGGGCCGAAAAAAGAAGGTTCTTCAATGGGGGACTGCAGGTTGGGGGGTTGGGCCGTATTTTTTCGTCCAGTTGCTTTACATGACGCGATAGTGATCCTATGCTGGCGTCGTGTGGGCTTACGCGATTTCGGCTAACAAGAAGAGGCTCGGTTCCTATTCAATTGAGATACTACAACTCTTTGTATGTTTTGTCGGCATAATAGTCGACGGGGGTAATACGGAGCGTGTTGTCCGCGAATGAGGTGCAGACATATCCGCACATGCCAGGGGAGAGAGAGAGAGAGAGAAGTTTCCTTTCCAACAGGTTGCATTACATTACCGAAAGGCTCAAGGGGGTGGTGATTAACAGTTTGTGTATGCTTGTTGTATGCTTGTTTGGACGCTTAATTGAAACGCTAAGAGACCAAAATGTCACTGGGGCTAGCTGGAGTTGGCAGCCCTGACATGGTTTACGACTTCGAGGGGGCGCTCAGTCTTCCGTCGGCGGAATTGGTGAACGGGGTTTTCGCAAACGGAAACGATTGGGCGGCCGGAGTTTGTTTTCCATCTGGGCTGGGCTTGTGAGTTGTGGCGACTATCGAATGGTTGCAAGATAGTATTTGTGGTGGCTGCGCGATGTTCAGGCACCGCACATGTCATGGGCGGAACGTGGGGAAGAGGGTGGAGTGGAGAATTAGTTTTGAGGGGGGAATAGCTGCTTGGCTCTATCATTTTGGTGTTTTTTCTCCCTCTCTCCCTCCCTCAGATTTGGCTTTTAGCTCTATCACGTAATCCCGTGTGTATCTGAAGTAGTAAGTGGTTGGGTCTAGTAACGGGAAGTGGGAATGGTTTCGAGTGGCAGAGTACGGAAGCATAGCCCTGCACTTTCTATTACTACGCCAGAAGAGAGAAAGAAGACGACAAATGCCACACATGAATCCAGTCGAAGCCCAAAATGCTCGTCAGCACCACATCGTATCATAGTCCAGGTCCTCAACAGACTCCGCTTTTGCCGCCCCAGCATAGGTATTTTCATATGTCCTAATTAGGCAAGTTGTTTGAAACGGCAGCTGGGAAGCCCATTGATGGACTCTTGGCAACGCCGCCGCCGGGAGCCCACCCGCATTTTCTCGGCTTTGGCACTCGCTTGTTGGCGTCCAAGACAATACACGTGATTCTGGCATGAATCATGCCTTTCTCTTCTGTGTTGTGCCCCTGACTGAATTCTCTTGCTCGCTCGTGAGTGGAGGGATAATCTTGTTGGATGTCATGCCGAAGGGGGGGGACTAGTACAGGCTCATTGTTTGTACGGAGCGTGTAGTGCCAGTATGTTCGGAAGATAATCTGTTCTCCACGATGAGAATTGGCGGTGTTGGTGGTACTACTACTAGTACTACTACTATTCTGCTCAAGGCCTTTGACGATCGTCACGGGCTACCTGGTTGTGGTATGGACCGGCAGTCGCCCTCCACAGCGGCTCCGGGGGCCGGAGCTCTGAGATAGGGCCGATTGAGTCCCCGGCCTGTCCTGGCTCCTCGTACCTCGTAATTGTGTTTGTGTGAGATTTGACGTCTCAGTCAGGCTATGTCGTGGCCCTATCCTCTTCCGTGACGAGATGGAGGTTGTGCCGCAGCTGAGCACCACTAATGCAACTAAGCTTATTGAGAATGTTAACCAAAGGTGTGATCAAGGAGTCAAGGGGGGTTGTTAGCCTGCTGCCTAAGGGGGAGAGGTCTGGATGAAATCAGTTGGAAATGCTGGCTACCATAGTCTATCGAGGCGGGTTCTATCGTACGGCCAGACCCCCGTTGACAACTTCCGGGCAACCGGCCGAGTGGGCGTCTCATCCGAAGGTATCTCGCCGTCCGGTGAATAAAAGGGGACGATCATGCCCCTCTGGAACTAAGCTTCTGTCTCCCTGCTCTGTACCTCTCTCCTCTCAGTTGAGAACGACCATCAAGATGTTGTTCCTATCTGTTCTCACCACCATCGCCGCTGTTGGCGGCGTCAACGCTGCCTCTTCGTTTGCCTCAAGCGCCGATGGCCGCTACCAGCTCAGCGCCGCCCAGGCGCCTGTCCTGAACGCTGCCAACCCTGGCATTGACAACTGGAAGTTCACCATCAAGGAGAAGACTGGCAGGAAGCAGACCGTCAAGGGTTTCGGTGCTGCCGTCACTGACGCCACCGTCACGGCATTCAACAAGCTGTCGGCCTCTGCCCGCTCCCAGCTTCTCAACGACCTGATGACCCCCTCAGGTATCAACTTCAACCTCTTGCGTCACACCGTTGCCAGCTCGGATCTTTCTGGTGACCCAGCCTACACTTATGATGACGCCGGCGGCAACGTTGACACCGGCTTGGTCAACTTCAACCTGGGCGATCGTGGCAATGCCATGGTTAGCCTGCTCGCAAACATGCGCAGGCTGCAGCCCAACTTGACCATCCTCGGCTCGCCTTGGTCGCCCCCCGGGTGGATGAAGGTAAAATCAAGGTTGATTGGCGGCGGCACAGCCAACAACAAGCTCAACCATGCCTACGAGAACGCGTATGCCCAGTACTTTGTCAAGTACCTCCAGGCCTACGAGAGCGGTGGTGCCCATATCGATGCCATCACCATTCAGAACGAGCCTCTCAACAACAAGGACGACATGCCCACGTTGCTTATCCAGCAAGACGAGTCTGGCGCTTTGATCCGGGACAAGGTTGGCCCTGCTCTTCGCTCTGCTGGCCTTAACACGCAGATCTGGGCTTGGGACCACAACCAGGGTGAGTTTGTTCTTGATGCCTCCTTTTTTTTAACCTACCAAGTGTAATAGAAAACTAACAATTGCTGTCCAGACGTCTACTCATACCCCGAAACTGTCATGAACATGGCCAGCCAGTATGTCCAGGCCGCTGCTTGGCACTGCTACGCTGGCAACGGCCCCAACAACTGGACTCCTCTGACCCAGTTCCACAACCAGTTCCCCAACAAGGAGCAGTACATGACTGAGTGCTGGACTGCCGTCGGCACCACTGACTGGGTCCACAGCTCCAGCTTCAACCTGTTCCCTCTCCAGAACTGGGCCAACGGTATCATTGCCTGGACCCTGGGCACCTTCACCGGAGGTGGCCCGGCTCTCTCTGGCAGCGGTAACTGCCACCAGTGCACTGGCCTCGTCACTGTCAGCGCCGATGGCAGCAGCTACAGGAAGGAGATTGACTACTACATGATGGGACAGTTCAGCAAGTATATTCCCAAGGGCGCTGTTATCGTCGACGGCACCGGCAGCTGGCTCTTCGACGACGGCACCGGCCTGGAGTCGGTCGCCTCAATCAACCCTGATGGCACCCGCACGGTCGTCATCCAGAACCGATACAACCACGACATCTGGGTCCAGGTCGGTACCGAGTCTGAGAGCCAGACCTGGAACGCTCGTGTTCCAGGATTCTCCGTGACCACCTGGCTCTTGCCCAAGGCTTAAGCTTGGAAACACGAATAATGAAATAATTTGACGCGATATGAAGATGAAATTGGTAGAAGCACTGTATATATCCGGCTTCGTCTGTACATAGGAATCTAGTACATGTAATCATTTGAATATATCGTACAGCTCAAAGCCTCCTCCCAAAGTTTCTCATCTTATTAGTAGACATGCTATCTTTTAGCAAGCCACTTGACATGTTAGTATTACACTTTTCTTCATTGGTCTTATATCTTGGCTACTTCTAATCATACATACATACATATGTGAGCCATGTCTAAGCACTCCCAGACGCCTCAGCGAGAAAGAACCTGTTCTCAGGTCTCGGCAGACCAAAGTGCTCGCGTAGTGTGCTTCCTTCATAGTCCTTTCGGAAGATGCCCCGACGCTGAAGCTCTGGTACTAGTTTCTCGACCACGTCATCCAGACCCTGCGGAAGGTAGGGGAAGCAAACGGTAAATCCATCGCACGCCTCTTCCTTTAGCCACTGCTCCCATGTGTCTGCCACACTCTCTGGTGTTCCTACGAAGGCGAAGCCGGCATACCCTCCAAACCGTTGCGCCAGTTGCCTCACAGTCAGCCCCTCTTCCTTTGCCAGCCTTAGTACGCCTTCTCGACTGGTCTTGCTGGCGTTGGTCTCTGGTAAATCAGTGGGCAGTGGGCCATCTGGATCAAACTTTGAAGCATCGGCTCCCAGGGCGATTGACAAACTTGCAATAGAGCTCTCATAGTTGACGAGGCTATCAAGTTTGAGCCTCTTCTCCTTGGCATCCTCAATGGTATCGCCAATGACCACCATGGCTGCCGGTAGAATATTGATGTGCTCCCTCTTCCTTCCTGCGGCAACGGCCCGCCCCTTGATGTCGGCATACAACGCCTTTGACGCATCGATATTGCCAGGTGAGCAGAAGACCACTTCGGCGGTTTCACCAGCCAACTGTCGCCCTGGCTCCGACTGTCCGGCCTGCACAATCACGGGCCAGCCCTGCACGGGTCGAGCAATGTTTAGAGGACCTTTGACCTTGAGCTCATCTCCCACGTGGTTGAGTGTGTGCATCCTCTCCGGGTCGAAAAATATGCCGGTCTCTTGATTTCGGATAAAGGCATCATCCGCAAAGCTATCCCAAAGTCCAGTGACGACATCGTAAAATTCTTTGGCGCGCTTATACCGGTCAGAGTGATCCATGTGCTCATCACGGCCAAAGTTCTTGGCACTATCTGGATTGGCCGTGGTCACAATGTTCCACGCTGCACGACCGCCACTAAGATGGTCCAGTGAGGCAAAGCGTCGGGCAATATGGTAAGGTTCGTCATATGTTGTAGAAGCAGTAGCGGCTAGACCAATCTTTTCTGTTACAACCGAGAGGGCTGAGAGTAGTGTGAAGGGCTCGAATGAAGTGACAGTCTGGCTTCGTCTGAGGGCTTCTATGGGCATGTTAAGGACAGCCAGATGGTCTGCCATGAAGAAAGCATCGAATTTGGCAGCTTCGAGCTTCTGGATAAATGATTTGAGATGGGCTAGGTTGAAGTTTGCATCAGCGTACGCTCCAGGATACCGCCAGGCGCCAGTATGGAGGCTGACGGGCCGCATAAACGCGGTCAGATGGAGTTGTTTGGGATTGGACATGGTGTCTTTGAGCTCTATTGACAAATTCAAGATGGGCTTATACTGTCTTTGGCTTTCTTGTACTGGAAATCACAGCTATATACATATGAGGAACAATGGACTTTATCGATGATTTGATATGCTATGTGTCTAAGTAGGTGAGTGTGCTTGGGGCATGAAATCACGACATCGACAGATGCGGGGGAGCGGATCATCCGGCTTATCGGCGACTTTCATCACAGGCCATTTGGCTTTGTAATAACGATGAGTATTGTATGCACGGAGTAATGACTGGCGCATTGTGAGAATAAAGATTCCATCTCTTTTTTCTTGCAAAAACTGAAAGTGGGATTGCAGATACAACTACGCCGCACTAGAGGAGCAGTTTAGACATACCCTGTAGCGGGTGTGCAGTGGCGGGGCAGACAGATGGCCGATTAAGTTTCAAAGGATCAAGAGCTTATATTAATCGTTTTATGAATGCATGAGAGTACATTGTGCCAAAGCGGACAGCCAAGTATTATCTTGTCCATGTTAGAATGTCACCCTACTTTGCAACGAGGTTTGAGGAGTTAGGCGGAGATATCGCTACTTTCTTGGATTGCTAAGCAGATTGTGGCTAGTGGAGACACCCGCTGCCAGATCTTATATCCCATAGGCCAGAACAAACAAGAAGATTATATGCCCTGTTGCATGCATATGGTATACATGCGATCGGTACCTGCGGTTATATGCAGTCAGCATTGACAGAATGTTTGCAAAGTTCGTCGCCATGTAAGAGACCTCGGTAAGATCCGAACAATAACGGGGACTGCAGTTTCGTCTGTTACATTTGCTCTCTCAGAATACGCTTAATGCTGAATATTGATGTCTCATTACCAATTAGGACGTAGGATTTCCGCAGATATCCCCAGTTGGGTACACCTGAACATTCATTCTGCAACATGACGCTCAGTCTCTTTCACAGCATGAAGTTGCAGATATTTTATAATTCGCTCGAATGCTAAATAAGCTAAAAAAAACTATCCTACGCTTCATATATTCAAAGAGATTCTCCTGTAACCCGCTAAGTATTGGTTGGTGCGTGAGAAGGATATCTGCCGCCAGCCGTCTCAAAGTTCTTGACAACATCCGTGATATTGTCCATTTCCTCCTTGGTAAACTCGACTATCTTTGCGTTTTCTTGTACTCGCGCGACTGTTGTAGCACCAGGAATTGGGACCACGAGAGGGAGCCCTGGGTCGGTGGTCATATTCCTCACCCAATTAATAGCCAATTGTGCCGGCGTGCAAGCCTTGTCGCTAGCGATTTTCTCAGCTTGATGGACAAGCTTCAGGTTGTGCTCGAATTGCTCCTGCTGAAAGCGTGGGAACTGGGCAACCATTCCGAGTTTCTTGACGTCATCCGGTTTTTTGAACTCGCCGGTGAGCATCTGCATTTGTCAATTATGAATCCAAGCACTGTTGAGTTTATTCAAGTGGCGATACTTACTCCTCTTCCAATGGGCGAATATGCAATGATTGGGATATCGTGCTCTTTGCAAGCAGCAGCGATCCCGTTTTTAAGAATTTCCGGCGAAAACATGCTCAACTCAAGTTCAGCGGCAGCAATTTTGGCCACCTTGGCGGCTTCGTGAATAGTCTCGACTCCACACTCCGAAAGTGTAATGGCACCGAGTTTTCCGGTGTCAATGTATTCTTTTTGAATCACTCCAAAAGTGACGTCGAGAGGATATTCTGGATCTCGTCTGGCGCAACAGAAAGCGTCCAGTTTCTTCTTACCGTCTAGCTGTGTCAGAATATTATCGAGCGACCGACGTACGCCTTCAGGTGATCCGTCAGGCTTGAAAGCCTTGAGATCGATGCCGCCCTTCATCACCAAAACGACCTTTTCAGCATCTTCGGGATATTTTGTGAAGTAATGCTTGATGATCGTCATAGAGTTATACTCGGGAGTTCCATAGAACTCGCCGCCGTTCCACATGGTGAGGCCATTGTCAACAGCAGCTTTCATGGCGGCAAGAGCTTGCTCCAATGGAGGAGGTTCGGGGCGCCAAGTTAAGCCTTTGAATTCTTGTTAGCTTTCGGAAGAATCACCAGGCCATGGATGTTGATAGCCATTTGGCACTTACCCATAAGGCCAAATCCAATAGGACCAACTTCCTTGCCGAGAAACTGAACCATGATGTTCGGGGGGGTTTGATGTTAACTTGATGGATTCAATGTATAAATTGATGCTATTGCGAGTGCTGGATTGTAATGATCCAAGGTGAATTTTCAGCAGGCTCCTTGGGCCTCTTATACCTTCATAGGTCACCCGTATGTTGATGCTGCACAGCTCTTGTTGGGGACGACCTGCGGACTTTAGTCAATGCCGGCGCGCTGGCTAACTCCGAAACTCGCGATGGAAGACAATGAAGTCTTGGGAGGAGAGGGCTAACCAAGGAGGTGATTTACCAGGATATGAAGTCTGGGCGACGTTGGTTGGTTTGCCTGCTCCTTTCCTGAGAGAAATCTGCATCGCCTCCTGTCGGCAGCCTTTAACCCCGCCCGGGAGTTCCCCACCACCAACGCATTGCGGTGGTTAAGTTTTGTACCTTACAGGCCAAAGGCTGCTCGCGACTCGGAGCTGGAATAGAAACTCCGTAAACTGCCATGGAATGTTTCGGTTGTGGGTTTCTTAGCAGCTGATTTGCTCGGCATCGGTGCGCCAATCCGAGTTTACCTAGATGGGGTCCGGAACGCTAACCTTATCAGGATTATCGCTGCTAATCACTGGAGATCATTTTGCAAGAAAAAGTTGATTAGCGCATATGTTGCGTTTGCTCATCAAATACATGACTTGTCTTCTATGGGTACACTGCGCATTGTATTTCTGATACACCAGGCCTCATATATGCAGACTTGCACAAGATGTAGGGCGACAGAAGGGAACGAAGTGTAAGAGCAGCTTACTCATACAGTTGATATCCCTTTAAATACGCGAGGATGCTTTGCCATATGACTCTCTTTGTTAAGAAGAAGCTTTCCGTGTGATCTTATCGTCAGACTCTACACAACAGTTGTACTTCATCCCCTTAAATCGCCAATGGAGAGGTCTCTCAACAACCTACCATAATAGAAGGAATTTGTATATATTGACTGGAAGGTTGAACCATCGCATGTACAAGACAAATACCTTTGGGCCAAGTGCGCGTTTGAGATTTCCTCAGTTGATCCAACCATATCTTGCAGCATTGCAAAATGTTACTCAATGACAAGTCACTCCGTTGAATATATACAACGATGTGTAATCTCAATTATCAGTGATACAGGCTACTTCATGCACTTATGCCTTTCGTCGCACTCTGCCTTTCAATAGGACAGATCAATGCCTATGAGCATGTCAGCATCCCCACTTAGATTGGCATATCAAGATCGAGATACAAGTCCTATAATTGAACCGCAGATTCCGTTGTGTTTATTTTTATGCAGCCGAGTGACCAAAGAAATACAAAGCTTTATTGTTGTAACATGTATGGAGAACTGGTTGTATTTCGTTGTACTTCTACCATCCGGCCAAACCTTATAATGCTTCGTCCGTGCACAATTCGCAGCGGGCCATCATCGACTCCTGGCGCTTTACCTTGATGCTCGCCGGCTGCAAAGATGTCACTCTTCATTGTGATTCCTTTCAATGGTATTT
Source organism: Trichoderma brevicompactum (assembly GCA_003012085.1). Lineage (NCBI taxonomy): Eukaryota > Fungi > Ascomycota > Sordariomycetes > Hypocreales > Hypocreaceae > Trichoderma > Trichoderma brevicompactum. The sequence goes on along the minus strand of PXNZ01000186.1, from coordinate 23,061 downwards.
GAATTTTCGAGTCTTTCATATCCTAAAGCAACTCACCTTGATGGCCAAGCCCGGCAAAGAGAGAAGACAAGAAGCTCCATCACGAGATCGAACAGCGTAGTGATTCACATTACTATTCTTAGATACCAATATACAGCCATGAATGATTCAATGACGTTTGCAAGCGCAAGAGCCACTGTGAATCTGTACACTGTTACTTTCGTTTGTCCACACGCTAAGCGACTAGAGCAAACGGACGTTTTCTGTCCACGGTGAATGAGCCTGTCCTCCTTCGAGTCTTTATATATCTACCGTTCCCTCTGGAGCAGCTTCATCTTTGACGAAGTTCCACTCAAATCCAACTCGAAAGCACCAAAACCCCATTCAGTAAGTGTGGAAATATCCCAGGCCACGCCTCTTTCGCCGGCTACCATCTTACTTGCACGCACTGACCTCAAGAAGAGACAAAATACCATGGCTACCAGCGGCGTGAGCGAATTTGACTGCATCGTCGTCTGCGACACGGCAGCCGAGCGGCAAGAACTTGTGAAGGAGCTGCGCGGGTTTGAAGGATACAGAGTCCGAGAAGAGAGACGTGATTGGGTCAATATGGCATATACTGGGCCGACCATGGACGGCGACATCCCGCCACAACAGTACATGAATCTGCACGACTACCTCATTGCGCGTGGGTTTGTGCAAAAGTTCTCGTACTGGGGCTCACGGCGATTCGAAAAGTCACGAGATGGCAATGCTTAAGGGTTCAAGGGGGAGCGAATGGCGGTTCACTCTCACATCAGCTCTCGATATCTACAAGATGCTTTAACGGGATATTGGGATAGTTGACATGCTTCTGATGTGAAGCCTCTCTATACAAAATATACAAAGGTTCCCATGAGACTTTTCTACGAGCAAATATTAAACTCCATCTCAAGGCTTCAAGACTCTAAGCTGCCGTCAAATGTAGCAACACGCTCGCGCCCTCGTCCAACTGCGCCGAAACCTGGTTGCTAATGACTCCCAAGTTCTTATTGTTCCAAACATCCTGAACGTTAAAATTACCAGAAATTCCTAAATCTTGCCAGGTTGCTGTTACCGTCTGGGCTCCACGTGTTTGCGTTCCAAAGCCACCTTGGCCGTTGTCTGGGCCAAGATTCGTAAGCACAACGACGGCTTCACGGGATGGAGATGGACCCGCGATCCAGGCTTGAAGCTGTCTCGCGTTTTGAGCCCCTGATCCTGGGTTACGTGGCTGCATAGGGAACTGAGCTGTAAAAGCAGCAACCTTCAATGCCTGGGCATTGGTCAGAAGGTTTTTGCCAAAGTCATCCAGCCTAGTCAAATCATTGCCGAGGATGAGATTAGCGCCAGCTCCAATCCAATGCGACATGACAGTGGTACGCTGTCCGTTGCTAAGGCCAGATATGTTCTCTGGGTTGCCCACCACTAAGTTATCTAGATCTGGGTAAATGTTCAACTTGTCAAAGAACTGCAGTCCAGCAATGATCCACTGGCGGTAATTATCAATGGCGCGCTGCACGGTAGCCCAGCTTACTAGGACATTTGATCCTGAGTTGTTGAGATCCTGATCGGTTCGCATAGCGTCCGCGTTGCTATTCCAGATGTTGAAGTATTTTTGGGTGCGGTCTAGCTTCCAAGATATATCCAAGCGGATTTGTCTGCCGCTGTTCTTAATGGCATTGTGCCAGGCGATGACAGAGCCGCTCTGATCCGCTGGCAGGTTCTGGCCGTTAGAAGGAGAGCCTGGTGTGACAAAATCGAGCTTAACAAAGTCGACGCCCCTAGTTGATATTGTTAGTGGCTAGCTCGCGGTCATTGTTGCTTAAATAGGAGAGGCCGTACCATGAAGCAAAAAGATTAACAACAGAGTTATGCCACTGCTGCGTCTCACTTCTCGTGTAGTCAAAGACGCAACGAGCCAAGCCTTCATTTCCTGTGCAAACCTCGCCGATCTTGGTTTGGGTGCCAAAGATGGTCTTATTCGAATCATTAATGAAAGCACCTGGAACGACATACACACCCATCTTGAGACCTTTGGCGTGAAGAGAGCTAGCCAAGGAAGGGATGTCAAAATGGGTATTGTCATATATGAGTCGACCAAAGTCATCTCCATGGTCGCCAACCGACCACCCGGAATCTAAGCTGCACGTGTCGTATTGACTATTGAATGGAGCAGAGGCCAGCACACTGCATTGGGTCAAAACGTGTGCTTGGTCAAACTGGAAGCTAGGAGCCGCATTGGGATTTGCCTGCAGAGCAAAAGTGTTCCAGCCCCTGGCTGGGCCTCGGAAGCCATTAGGGGTTTGAGCATAGCTGATGACCTTCAAGGGCGTTGCGGCAGAAGCAGCTGGGGCTGCTGTGACCCCAGCAATGCCGAACCCAAGATATAAGAGCTCAAGTCGAAGCATGATTGATTGGACGATGGAAGACTGAAGACTGAAGAGGGAATCGTGGTTGATTTTGCCAAAGGGAAGGCAGCTAATTTATACGTACGTATATGCCTTCGTATAAGTTCTGTTCCAATACCCTCCTGTGGGGTTCCATGGCTAGAGACAAAGTCCCATGATCACATCACAGCAAACTCATCTCCCACTGGGGATTCGTTTCATAGGCCGGAAGACTGTTTACCGTTCTTAGGCTACTTGTATGTTTGTGATGCCGCTCCACGCAATGCCTAGCTACTGTAAGCACTATCACGGTGCGAACACAGGCCCCTCTCCCCGCAAATAGCTCCCGAGAATCTTCCCGGTCCAATCTAGATGGAGAGATCGACGACTTTCTTCCCATTACGGTATTACGAAATCCTGGTAAGAGTGTGGCTCTTCATCCCGTGGGCGTTTTTTAAAGGGCGCTTTGCGTAACTCAGCTTAGCCTCGAACGTATCCCATGCATATCCGGGTTACCCCATATCACACAAGCGGATAACTGCGACAATAATCCACAAACTCGCATTCCATCGAGAAATTGATGCGTGGATTTCCTCCCAAGTCACAGCACCATCAAGATGACGACATTTCTTGAGCACTGCACCGGAAAATTAATCGCTGTTTGCTGTGTATATCCTTGCTATAGCCTTCTATCAGCTGCCTGTAAAGCTGTAGCGGCAGTTTGCCAAGCATCGGAATGCATGATAGAGCCAAACCAAGAAAGATTCTCTGTCCATTTAGGTGATTTCTTCATTAGCCTAAATAGTTTCGTATAGCACGGAGTAGTCACTGAGAACACTGGACATCCGCCTTTTATACATATAGTGAGAGCCAACCTGAGACCGCGAGAGGCTGCACCGGGATTTTCACCCAATGTCTCTCTCTATTGATGAAGAAACCCCTTCACCCCATGGTTTGCCGACCTGCGTTCATGCATGTCTGCCATTCATCCCTGAGGACTGAGTGTTTTGTTTCGTGACTTTGATATATAATTATAGCCTAATACTATGGGTCTGCGGCGCACACGGAGGATAATATGATGCGTAACAGTGAATATAACGTCACTCCGGGCCATTTAAATACCCTACGGTAGCGGAGGTTGGATGCCAAATTCTTGGACTACGCGGGCATCCAACCGTCGGAGCCACGTTTCGCACGCCTTCCATCCATTTACAGAATATTAGGCAGTAGATAGCCTGGTTCTTGACATTTGGGGCGGCAGAGTCGTGAGAAGTATGGATGAACTGAATTCGGTCATAGCGGTTTCTAATACCTAGCCTAGTATACTTTTGTCGCCATCGGGAATAACACCCAGATCCGGGGTCGGCATTGACTGGAAGAAATTGCTTCTTTTGTCCTTGTTGGTCGTTCAAGCGGGACTAGAAAAATGCGCGACCGTGTTTATGCATCCGAATCTGCCTGGTGACGTGTGCTAATCTCTTTATTTTAACGACGTGTAAAGATGTATTCGCTCAAGCATGGTGATGGCCCCAGAGTAAACCGAAATCGGGAAGTGAAGTATGAAGGTAAACTCACTGCTTGTGTCCGAATACCTTGCTAAATGCCAGCAGTTCTCAATAGTCTAACAAACTCCATAAGCTCGTCTCATGCTGACTTGAATATATCTCAAAAGTGGCCTAGTAGTGCCATTCTCAACTCAACCTCAATCCAGCAAAAGAAGCTCAGATTGTATATAATGTGGATTAAAACAAAATATCTCCCATCGCTTGAGGATTCAACATCGGGAATATGTAGGTCGAGCAGTCAAGAGGAAACTATATAGAAACAGCGTACCAGCGCAAATGTCGGCTCTCTCTTTGACCTATTAAACTCTTGCATAAATGATGTTGCATCGCGAGGCCCGTGCATTAACCCCCACGGCTTGGTAAGATTGCCTCGTGTGTTTACACCAGTCTTGAAAATACGGCCAAGTCTTTAATTCCGACTGATATAATTCCATGATGTGACATCTCAGAATTTATCGGACCCCAAGCATCTCAGTCTGTGGCTCTCGAAGTTCCGTGCACACCAGCGGACTTCTGAAGGAGTCCGTTAATTTAACTGTATCACAGCGGACCAAGGTTTCACGAGTTAGAATGGTGGAAGTTGTCTAATGGCTGTGCAAGGCAATTTATATGGTATTCCTTTTTGGCTATCAAGCTATACCAGTTTTAGATGGACGGTTAATGTACTTCGTACTACAATAAGATATCTTATAGAATTTTGTAACGATATAACCATAATGGTTTCCCAAAATAGCAAGTTTAGCTAAATAAGGAATCATCTGCCACATTTGGTGTAGTCGTCGGGTCCGTAAAGTCATCTTTCTCCGTGAGCTCAGCCTGCGACCATCTGACTCGTATTTCCATTTCTTGGCATTGTTGATACTACATCCGAGCTGAATAGTTCTGTGTAGGGAAACTGTATATTCTTGATTTTTCTTCCATCGCCGACTGAGAAGTCTTCTTACGCGATGATGACTGATTCAATATGTTGCAGCCCCTTGTGCGATTGCTGCTATGTAATCGGAAGTAAGGAGGACTGTATGTAGATTCTCGGAGTACGGAGTGTTGAGTATTGACCGAGAAAAGCGCCATGAAAGAGGTTAACTCCTGTTGCGCAAATTTGTGTCCGAGGGGACATATTAAAGATTGTAACATACAGGATATACAAGATGTTTGGTAGACACCATAGAATGTGAAAGGAATATATAAACTGGCTTGAAGTCTATAACAATTATTGATGACAGTTCGCATATTGTATTCATCAGTTGTTAACCTAGCTCATTTCATCGCCAGTGTTTGCAGAACAATCTGTTATAAAAATGATTAGCAAAACTGTGAGCCTTAATTGATCTCAGCAAAGATTTGCCAACTTACAATATTATTAGTCTATCCACCATGAGACACCAGTCCTGATAGTTGGTGGTGGCCCGACTGGTCTGATTCTTTCCCTCCAGCTTGCTCGCTATGGCATCAACTGTATGCTGGTTGAGCGCAATTTGGATACGACAAAATGGCCTAAAATGGATCTCACCAATTGTCGCAGCATGGAGCTATTTAATCGGCTAGGGTTATCTCAAGGCTTGCGGGAAATAGGTTGGTGTTTCCAAATGCGAATCGGTAGTCCTATAGATTCTTACTTGATCCTAGGTGTTCCACCGCAATACTCTTTTGACGTACTCATGAGTACCGGGCTTTCAGAAGGTGGAGAGGAAATAGCGAGATGGGTGAGTGATATTTTTTTTTTCTCTTTGAAAGGCGAAGAACAGACTAATTCGCGCCAATCTTTAGAAACTGGATTCTGTTGATGCTTGGAGGCACCGTATCAACACGCAGAATGATGGCTCTCTTCCACGAGAGCCTTACCAGCGCTGTTCTCAGGTTGTCTTTGAGTCTTGGCTCAAACCTCGGATTCAAGCTGAGACGCTCATTGATGAGCACTTTGGACTCAAGTTTGAGTCGCTTACAGAGACAGACGAAGGGGTAGAATCTATCCTAACCAACGTAGTCACCGGCGAGAAGCACACTGTCCACAGCAAGTACGTTGTAGGCTGCGACGGAGCTGGTAGCCGTGTGCGCAGATCGGTTGGAATCAATCTCATTGGTGGGCCTGTGTAAGCTGTTCAACGCCCTCTTCCATGATTCGTTTCGCTGATGGCATGCAGTCCTGGCGCTATGCTATTGATTCATTTCAAGTCTCGGGATCTCACAAAGTTGCACAAACAAGGACAATTTTGGCATATGGGATTCACCTCTGGAGCTGCCATGATTTCTCAAGATGAGATTGACACTTGGACTTTACACACTCAGATTCCAATTGGCGTTGATTGGGAGCAGATTGATCCAGAAGAAACGATACATAAAGTCCTAGGAGGCCAATCAGCGCCATGCCTAGTCAAGATAGACAAGATCCTCATCAAAAGCACCTGGCGGCCAAATATTTGTATAGCGGAGAACTACATTACCCCAAGCCAGCGCATCCTTCTTGCCGGCGATGCGGCTCATCAGAATATCCCTACAGGAGGCTACGGAATGAACACTGCTGTCGGGGACAGTTTTGATCTCGGTTGGAAACTTGCTGCCACTTTAATGGGATACGGTGGCAAAGACCTCCTTACATCCTACGAGCTAGAACGCCTCCCCGTTGCGGTGCGGAATATTGAGCATTCGGGCACACTATGGCGAGTATGGAGCAAAACGTGGAGTATAGCTTCCGAAGCAGGATCTGAAGCAATTTCATCGAAGAGTGAACAAGTGAAGGCAGTCAAGGCCAAACTGGCAGAATTCTTTACATCTAATGACGGCGAGAACCAAGACCATGGCATCGAGCTGGGTTATCGATACAACATGTCTCCTGTAATCGTTCCAGACGCTGAAGTTGCAGAGCCTGAATGGAATTGCCGTCATTACATCCCGGCAACTTGGCCAGGAGCTCGGCCACCGCACGTCTTCCTATCTGATGGACAGACAAGCATATTTGACTTGTTTGGGCAAGGCTTCACCATTGTCGACTTTTCCGAGGAGGGTAAATGGGCAGATGCCTTCTCTGATGCCGCTCTACGCCTCAAAGTTCCCATGACAAAGGTTCATTTACCGCTAGAAAAGCATGTGCGGAAAATCTGGGAGCGTGATGCGGTTCTCGTGAGACCGGACGATCACGTCGCTTGGAGGGCCGATCTGCATGGCAGCATGCTTGGTGCAGAAGTTGAAGACATCCTCAAGGTTGCCATAGGACAGGGGTCAAGGTCAGAAGCCGGTATTCAAAACAAGGACAGAGTATTGGATGGAATTCGGGAAAGGGGGTTTGCTGGAACAATTGGAAACGTAAACCAAGACAAGGTGGCGATGAAAGCCGAATTTCAGAAGTAAGAGGCGTATGGGCTACCACGGCGGCATATAGTATATTGATGAGAATGTATTTGACATAAGGCCGTAAAATTGTCTGTAGCACATTAAATGTTCAAATTGATTGCGATTTGGAGAAAGTTGGAGTACATGAGTCACTCGGCGACGCATTAGCCATGACGCTAGCATCTTGACTGAGTAAAATATCTGTTGTAATATTTATCCCATCGCCACCGCGAAAATACGACTTCAGGCGAATGAAAATATTCATCTAGGTAATTTGGCTTCATGATGTCGCTCAGCTCCGACTTCACCACTCTTGTTACCCCATCTCAACTTACCGCTTCCTTCAAGCATCTTTTTTCCAACATCCCCGCCCCAGATCCGGCTCTTCTCTTACACTCATCCCTTCGATCCGTTGGCTACATCCCTGGCTTTGCCCCGGCAGTCATCCAGTCTCTTCTTGCTGCCCTTGGTTCTTCTGGCACTCTCGTCGTTCCCACACATACAGGCGATAACTCAGACCCTGCAGCATGGCAGGCCCCCCCAGTGCCTGAATCATGGTGGCAGCCCATACGAGATTCGATTCCTGCCTTTGATCCAGCCATAACCACCACCAGAGTAGTAGGTGTAGTGCCAGAGACGCTCCGTACATGGCCTGGTGCTCGGCGTTCTGCTCACCCGCAGACATCCTTCGCGGCGTTGGGTCCTAAGGCGGAATATATAATAGAGGGACATGCATCAAATTGTCGCCTGGGTGAATCTAGCCCATTGGCTAGACTGGAAGCCGTGAATGCTTGGGTGTTGCTTCTGGGGGTTGGTTGGGACAAATGCACGGCCTTCCATCTAGCCGAGTATCGCCTCCAGAGTCCTCGCTTTGAGAATAACTCGTTTGCCATTATGTTGGATGACCAGCGACAGTGGCTAACGGTGAGGGACGTGGCTATTACTGACGACGACTTTGAGCAGCTTGGCGCCGATTTTGAGAGGGATTGTCGAGTTATACGTGGAAATGTTGGAGCAGCCGAGTGCCGACTATTTTCTCTATCAGAGGCAGTTGATTATGCACAAGAATGGATGGACAAACACAGAAGGAAGGCGGAGTGATCTCATTTTGCTTAACATTATTTATATGCTGCGTTACTGAATCGACCACGAAGCTTCACGGATCAGATTGTTTAACAATGCCGTTTGGTATTAAGTAGATGCGCTGCGAACTGAACAATGTTGTATGCCCATGCCAATCCAGATTGCATTAATGCTATAAAAGGAGCTGATGTATGCCCAGTGGCTAGGGCAGACGCATTGAGACAATGTGTAGCCTCACATCGTAGGGTTTGGGACCCTTGATTCAGCTCTGCAAATTCCTACGCTTCTGCTGCTGGGCTCCTCGCCTCCTCCTCTTCGAAAATTTTTTATCTTTCTTCAAATATTCCCTGTTCTTTAAACGCCGTGCCAAGTGGTAAAATATCACTGCCGCCAACGCCTGTAAACTCCACGATATTGCATTTGACGCTTAGAAAAAGGCCATCTTATCGACCGGGCTCTTGCCCTTCCCGATTATAACGGAAGCTTTCTTTTTTTTTTAACCAGACTGGAACAAGGTGTCTTCGTCACGCAAGTACTCGCCACAGTCGGCTTGCCGGAAGCAAACAACGCCAGTTGGGTCGAGTCTCCTGCTCTCAGCAGTGCTGCGAGCGCTGACTCCGAATCCCAGAGGAACATCATCCATGGTGTAGACAACCAGGCCCTGGTGCTCGGGGCAGTCCTCCGAGAAACGACCAACATGCGCCTTGACAATGTTTCCGCCGTATAGGAAAGGCATAACTCCGTTGGGGCGAATCCAGAGCTTATGTCGAGCGTGTTCAGCGAGAACAGGGAGGGCCGTGATGTGAATTCGGAATTTGCCAGACTTGGTAAATTTGCCTATCCATTGCGTATCATGTTAGCTTCCACCGGCTCCAGGGCACACGCGATACAGAGAGCGATGCATACCCAGGCAGGTTCCTAGAGAGAGAAGGTTATCGCGAGCAATTGAAGTCGCTAGATTGGCCATGGAGAGCCGAACAAGATATACTCGGTTCTGCGACAGGCGAAAAACGTTGCGATCGCCATCCTCTTGGGGCGCGATGATGTTCTTGAGCGATGCGCCAGTGTACTCGGCGAGCTTTTTGAAGACGGCCTGCGTCTCTTCTTCGGTAAGAGGACGCATTCTTGGTTTTTTCGTTTTATAAGGGCGGGTGGAATTTGGGTGGTTCGGTCGATACGCGCGGAAGTAGAGATTTGATGATTGGATCTAAGAAACAAAATGTTTGGATCCAGAAGTTTTTCAGGCCGATAAGGAAATTTCCGATAAGAGCTGGTATATCGCTGCGGGGCTGACAGCCGTTAGTAAACAGGTACATATTCACTAATAATACGTGGTGGAGAACCTTTAAGCTAACATATGCGGTCTTGTTCTATGATTGGGTCCAGAGTACTTCGTACCTCTTAGTATTTTACACTATGCTCACACGTTCTTCATTTGTTCCATCTTGGCTCTTCACCATATGAAGCATATATTCCTATGTTACCGATTCCATATTGTACCTCTTTATCAAGGTAATAGTATATCAAGGCGCTAAAGGCATAAAGCATTACTGAGTCCATATTCTACCACCCCGAGAGACCCCCGAAATGGGGTGCATCCCCACGGCGGATATTCTGGCCAATCACCAAGAGTGCCTCATAAGCTCATCAACACCAAGTTTCGTAATAAAACAGCTAGCCGGCTAATATATGTGCCATGTTGTAATAGGTGCAATGGAGCATTGTGTGACGCCCGTTACGTTGTATGTGAGTGAAAGAGTCATGGGGCATTTTGTATTCAGTTTTGATGAATACACTATGCGGTATTCCTCATGGCTGCTGCAAGTGGCCGATGACGGAAGCGTCCGTTTTGTTAACGTGAGCTATGATTGCAGTATATAAACAAAAGACGCCTCTGCGCTGAATTCTCCATTGATCGAAGCGTCGTGACGTTATTCATCTACCGTTTCTGTAGTACAGTCCTTCATCTTCTAACTGACCTAAATCAACAATGCCGTCCTTTAATGAGCCCGTCATAATTGTTGGTGCTGGGGCCTTTGGCCTTTCCACAGCATGGCACCTTTGTGAGGCTGGCTACGCCGATATTACTGTCCTCGACAGGGGATCAGAGATTCCTTCTCCCTATTCCGCCGCCAACGATCTGAATAAAATTATTAGAGCAGAATATGAAGATCCCTTCTACCGAGATCTCGCTCTGGTATGCTCTGGCTGATGGAAATGGTCGTAACACTCTTGCACAAAATACATACTAATCCGTTGTTTCCAGGAGGCCATTAGGAGTTGGCGGCAGCCTCCTTTCGCTCCTCACTATCATCAAACTGGATATGTCCTTGCTACATCATCTCATGCGCCCAAAAAGTCTACAGATAGCTTAGCAAAGTATTTAGCCGTTCTTCAGGGCCATCAAGCATTTGCAAATGAGGTCTCTCTCTTGAATTCACCAGACGATTTCCGACGCTATGCTTGGCAACTCTCGGGACCGATGCGTGGCTTCAAAGGCTACTTCAATCGCGTAGCCGGCTATGCCCACTCGAGTAACGCTATCCACAGCCTGTTTCTACTCTGTGTTCGCAGGGGTATAAAATTCATCACTGGCGAGCAGCATGGAAATGTCGTCGAGCTGTTATACGGACCCGGTCATCACCAGGAGCAGACTAAGACCAAGAAATGTGTCGGAGTCAAAACTGCTGACGGCAAAAATCACTCTTCCCGTCTCACCGTATTAGCTCTTGGTGCTTTTGGCGCGTCTCTGATCCCAGAGCTAGGTGGTTTTGCAACAGCTCGAAGCTGGTCCGTTGCGCATATTCAATTAAGCATTGAAGAAGCAGAAACCCTTCGAGGAATCCCCGTCGTAAATATACGAGACCTTGGCTTCTTCTTCGAGCCTGACCCGGAAACCCGCTTGTTGAAGCTTTGCCACCTTGGTGCCGGATTCATCAATACCAATGCAAATGGTGTGTCGCTACCACCTAGCAATTTTGATCCGAGCGACTTCATGCCCGGCGCTGATGAGGAGAAGCTGAGGACGCTATTAAGGGAAATTTTGCCCGAGTTGGCAGATCGACCATTTGTCAATAAGAAATTATGCTGGTTCTCTGACACGGCCACCTCTGACTTTTGCATCGACTTTGTTCCAGGTTCAAATTCCTCTCTTGTTGTGCTGGCTGGAGACTCGGGACACGGATTTAAAATGGTGCCAATCTTTGGCGAATGGGTTGTAAAGCTTCTTAAGGATGGAGAGCAGAAGGTTGAGCGTTGGCAGTGGTCAAAACGCCTGGCGGATGCATCGAAAGAGCAGAAGCAATGGGGCAACAATATCAGTTGGAGGGTAGGCGAGGAGAAAGAGCTGTCAGATTTGATCACCAAAGAGAAAAAAGCAAGTACGTAAATCTAAGTTTTAGTTTGCTATAGCCATTCATGATCAACCTTAGAAAGATAATGCGCTATAGTTAATAATCATGAATTCATCTTCTTTATCTGCGTTAAACTGTCTGCCTACGCTCATCTACATATGTATCTATTGATCCAGTGGCATGTAGTGATTAAACCAGCTGATCATCCTACAGCTAGCATCAATCAGAGCTGGAAATCGGCGAATTCCGTGGCCCTCGAGCGGGTATTCAACAATGCACGATTTGATTCCATGATCGACAAGAGCAGTATGATAGTAGTGCGCCTGGGGAGGAGGAGTGCACAAGTCCCGGGATCCAATGAGCTGGAGAGTTGGTGTCTTGCAGCGATCGACGAACTTAAGAGCGCTTCTGGTGAAGTATAAGCTGTTCATATCAAAGGGCTTGTTGTCGAGGTATAGCTCCCGTACGTCACTCGAAAGCCACTGAAGATTCCAGTCGCTAACAGGTGATATGGGAATTGATGCGGCAAATCGATCAGTCAAAGTCGTCAGCCAGGCGGACTGATAACCGCCATAGCTACCTCCAATGACGCCTAGTCTGGATGGGTCTGCGATGCCCTTGCTTACTAGGTGATCTAGCCCGCTGAGCAAATCCTGGGCGTCGCCACCTCCGACGTCTCCAATCACCATTTGTGTGAAAGCTCGACCTCGACTAAGTGATCCCCTTGGATTGGGGTTAAAAACTGCGTAGCCGTGGGCGACCAAGAATGCTACCCATGCCCGATAGCCCATCCATTGGTCGACGAACGCACTGATTGGGCCTCCATGGACATTGAGCACGAGAGGATATGGCTTCTGACCCCCGGAGGGGAGGTATAAATATCCCTGAATGTCAAGGCCGTCCGGTGCTTTCCATGAGATGGCTTGGCTTTCTCCCAATCGAGAAATCAGCCACTGCTTCCCGTCATCATTGATGGACACCACTTTACGATAATCTCCTATCTTGCTAACGACCCCTATCTCGTGGGGGAGTTTCCAGCCATGACGAACTATAACGAAACCGCCTGAAGGAGTCATTGCAGGTTGGGGATATGAAGGCCCGCACGCGTTCGTTGTAGACCAAACCTCACGAATGCTGCGAGTGAGGATGTTGAACTCCAGCGCCACAGAGGTGAGATCCCTTAAACCCATTCCAGACAGAGTCTCTTCACTAGTCCACGAGATTGCAGAGATGTCGACATCCGGTGTGATTCTGACTTCGTTCCTAGTGCTTAGGTCGATACAAACGATTGAACCGGCCAGCTTTGTTCGATCACCCCCAACGGATTCAATGAAAGCAACAGTGGAACCAGAAGGAGATACAGTCGGTTGGCCTATGAAGAATTTATAGCCCTTTGGAATGATGACACTTTCTGAGCCATCGACGAGAGACATTCTCACCAAAGCAGACTCTTTATATGCTCCCTCTCTAGGCCCGTCGCTAACGAGGGCAATGGCTTCACCATTCCCGCACCAGCCAAATTTCCAAACGTTCCTCGAGAGGTGGCTGACTCTGCGTGTCTGGCCGCTTTCTATCTCGTGGATCCAAAGGCTGCGTACATCAGTGGATGTGTGGTCTGTTTGCAGAGCAGGCATCCAGGCAGGAGCGTTGTCAGGTATCTCGATTAGAGGTCCTGACCCTTCGAAGCCTGATTTTGGTAGGCTGAATGCAGCAAGTCCAATGAGGATTTTCTTGCCATCACGAGACCAGGCAAAATCTTCGACGACACCCTCAAGAGGCACTGAACAAAGTTGCACGGCATCTCCGATGCGGTCGATCTTATAGGTGAAGACCTCATATTTTCCCTTGCTAATTCTATCCGACAAAAAAGCCAGTGTCTTTCCATCGGGCGACCACTTTGGCTTCTTATTGTTGTGGCTGCCCTGAGTGACAGCTATCGGCTGGCTCTCAAACTCAAGCCTTGTCTCGCCTGGGAGATCAAGGACGTACACTTGTGATGTGGGAAGTTCTTCAAGTGAAGTCCATACCTGACCGGTAAAAGCAAGCTGTCTTCCATTGGGAGAAACTGATAGATCATCTGCACCGCTCAGCTTACCAAAGGATGGGCTGTAAATGTTTTTGTAGAACTTTTCAACTTTCTTCCAGAGCTCGGTTTGGGTTATGTCGCGGACTTCGGCCAACAACGTTTCATTATCAGCTCCTTTGTGACCGTTGGCCTTGGGAGATTGTGCCGTCAAAGCCATTTCTTGATATGAAAGAAAGGTTTATCGTATCTATATTATTGTTTGCGATGCTGCCGACGTTCGTGACTCGCCATCGGTAGGAGGATCGGTCATGTTTATATAGTACAGTGGACGGTGTTTTCTATTTGGAATACGGTTCTACAATACGTAAAAATATATTTTACAAACACTCTTTAGCTCTGCTATTAAGGTAATAGTTACCAGACCCTGATTAATCGCATTGGAAGAACGCAGCCGTACCGGCGTTGAGGTCAAGACGCGCGTGTATTCTAGCCAATCAGCATGGCCACTTTTGCAGCCCGACGCTTTACCCTTGGCTCTCGAACACGGCCTTATTAACTAGAGCCGCATCTGCGATTATTGTCTATTTAGTGTAAAGGAAAGACTAAGGTGAGAAAAGTTAGAATCACGGTGAAGTCTTATTTACACATAGTCAACTATCGCTGGAATTGCCTCATAAGTGTCGGACGCACTACGCAATATGGCCTGAAATTCTTCTCGGCCAAGCCGCCTTCCTTGCATCTTTTCCTTCTCCCATACGCACATTAAAGCCTTCTTCAGGTCGGTCCTAACCATTCGACGCTGGATCCAGTCCCTATGGATAGCATCATGCGTTTCAGCGCCTACAAGGAATAGAGACTTGTCAAACCAATGGTAGTTGACTTTGATCTGCTGAAGTCGATAAGCAATCTGCAGATATAAGGCAACCCAGTTCCGAACATTATCGTCTGGTAGCGCTTCGCTCCGACAGCGGAAATGATACAAGCGAATTGCATAAAATTCGCACACTGCTGCGTCAATTTGGAAGTATAAGCGAGAATAGCTGCAGTCATCCACTGTGTCGCGATGAGCGATGCGAAAGAAAGATTGGTATTTCTATTTTAGGTTATTACTTGGACATCTTCCCTATGTTTATGACAGATAAATACTCGCCTTCTCTCGGTCTTCTATATCGTTCTCGATGCTTTGAAGGTCGCCAATTCCGAACCAGAATAGTTGGTTCAAGCGATGATAGAGCTTGTGCTGCTCATGGTAGACTTTGCTGCACTGCAGGCTCTCAATGTCATAGATGAGCTCACAAGATGGGTACTTGTCGCCGTGGTTCAACTCTAGATAGTTGGAAGATATTTGCTGTATATAGCGCATTCGATCCTTCTCGTAGCAGAACTCGGAGAGTTTCCCCCCATAACCACAAAAGTTTAGCTGCACGTCCACGTTGGCAATCATACCTAGAATTTTCATGACCAAACTTATTTTCGCCGCACTGCCTTCCGTTTTTGAATATGAAGCCATACTTGTGTCAGGCGGACGGCAGACCTCGTCTAGGAGGTGTGCTCGGGAATAATAATAAACCTTGTTGCTCAGCTCACGTCTTTGGATTCCACTGAACGAAGAGTCGTTTTCCATTGTGAATAAAGCCAAGAACCAAAAAGACACCATGACTTCTATGATTTCATTACTTTGACCCTCTAGCTTTTCCTGCAACAGCCGGAGCCCATTGCGCAGATGGATTCTACTCAGCCGCCACACGCTCGTATCTTGTGTGTCTTGGCATAGGCCCCGCAGTGAAATGGCCATAAGAAGATGAAGCACCATATTGCTGGTAGTAGCTGTGCTAAGAAATATCGAGTAGGCCGACCAAGAGAATCCCTTGACACTTCGAAAGCATGAAAGGTGCCATCGGTAATAGTCCAGTGCTTTTCTTTCATTGCGGCTAAGATGGAGAGCGTCGGCCAGCTCATAGGAGATTCTTGGTGACGACAGGATCGATGTTTGCTGCAGTTTACAGTATTGCTGAAACGACAAGTGGAAGGATAATGGATCGGCATATGCGCAAACAGATTCAGTTTGTGTACTGATCAAGCTACCATTGGAAGCCGCAGCACCAGTCAGCCACGAAGGCTGTAGGCACACATCTATACATTCAGTAGATAATGGCAATAGCGGAGAGGCTGGTTGAGCTATGAGTCTATTGCCTCTCTCATGCGAATCCGTATTTTCGACAAGGTCATCCAGCATAGGATGCAAACTATCGCTAAACGCCCCCTGAAGTGGACCAGGTAGTAGATCGGCCTCTTGTGCCGAGCTGTTTATGAGCTGGTGAGTTATTTCTATATCAGATGATGTGATCGTAGTATCCATGTCATTGCCCCAGGATATTGGCTCCGTAAACGATGCTGGGGAAACGCCATTTGCGATATCTGCAATGGCCGAAGTATTTGTTTGAGGGATTATATCATCATCATTAGTAATCGGTGATATTGTTTCGCAGTCAGACAGAGTGTGTTGGATGTTAGGCAAGAGTTTCGGAGGCTCCCAGTGTGTGATGCTTCTAGACTTGACTGGGCCACACCCACGTCTACGGACCTTGAGCGGAATTGGCGGCTCAGGCCTACAACAAGACAGATTTAAACGAGAGCACCTCCCACACGACGGCTGCTTCTCATCGCACTTTATGCGTCTTGCCCTGCAATTGATGCAACCTATTCGCCAGCCGTTTGTGAGCCTACACATACATTGTTTCTCCGCTCACTCGTTAGTCTTACCATTTCTTGATCTTTTTGTGCTTGCCCGAGTCTTTGCTGGAGCACCATCCCTGACTTTACTTGCCATGATCCAATAGATCATACGACGATATGGCCAGATTGCTGTATTTCGAATAGAAGTCTGTGGGAATATGATAGGGTGAATGTGGGCTGTTTCAGACAATTATGGAAGAAGTAGCCACTCATGAAGATTGCTCGCATACTTTCAACCTGGTCACATTTGGGGCTAGAATACAGATGTGGGGCGTTTATTGTCAATGTTCAGAGACTATGTGGAGATTCAGCGTTTGAGCCAAGGAGGGGAAGGGATATTTTGGCCAATAATCATCCAGCACATAAGTCGTGCTGTGAAGGTTAGGCTTCGGCAGAACTTAGAGACGAAGATTGAACGATACATAGCCCAGATCTGCTAAAGATGTCGAAAGAAGCGATATGCCTCTTTCTTCCAAAACAAGTCTAGTATATTTACGGGGTAAGCGAGGGAAAATCGATTATAGTACGGAGTACTCCGTAATGTTAGGCAAGCTACAAAAAGTGCGGAGAACAGTCTAGAGATCGCATGACCGATGAGTCGGGGATGAGCTACGTGAAGACTACAAGACTACAAGACGTTCTGACCATCTTTACATCTACTCGTATTCTGTATTGTCACGAAAGGAATCAGCATTTGCGTCTTACTGTACACAATTTGGTCATAACATGAAAGAGTTGTACGGCCATATGCGAATCGCAGATTTTGACAATGATTGACTACTTAAAGACCTTCATTCATTCATGCTTTCTAATTCATATAAACCTCATATACTTTTCACCCTAAAGCTGAATCAGGGGAGAAGACTTACTTGGGCTTTGATGCTCTGGTACAATGACTCATCATTCGTTATCTACCATCTATCTCCCCGGATACGCATGTATCCTAATATTTTGGGCAATAATTGTTCTAGATTCAACTGGCAGAGGCACAATCCATCCTATTGATCTCACTTTAATCCTTTTTATTGAGAATCAATTGTTCTACAGCTCTCATGCCCATTGCTGGCTGCGCATTTGCTATACACAGGCCATGCTCTTTTCTGCCCAGTTCTCATTGTCAAGGCCTATATTGTGATGTCAAGAACAACAAATGTGCCTACACCCTTCAATGCCACAATACATCTCGCAACTGCAGATACCACTGAAAGAATATCGCCGCTCCTATCATGGCTTTTAATTCCCCATCCTCTCTACTCTCTATGCTTTCAAACCCAATGGCTCATCAAATTATACGCGAAATCATCTCGTGGAAGAACCTTGGATTATCGTGGGAATTTCCGCAATTTTTTCCCCCGCAAGGATATAGTTCATATAATTGGTTAGTATGAAGTTTACTACCACTCGTTAGGAGAGCTCTTGGGGGCTAACTTGGCTGCTAAGAAAAAGGTTCAATTGTTATGTCGATTCAAGCCGAGTCAAGCGGGGCGTAAATATATATTGGCTATGACCCCGTTCTAACCGATCTAATAACTGAGAAGCATCCACACTCAATAACCTCTGCACATCCTTTAAAATAAACTAATCCATGCGTATCCCTAGTAACACAAATCATCAATGCTGAGAGGCAAATGCAGCCGCGTATAGATCCATATCTGCGACATATCCATTCGTTCTTTTCGGTTCCCACCCCAATAACTGCTTAGCACGAGATGAAGATCCTCGCAAAGTCGTACTCATAGCTTCGGCAAACAAGTCATCTCCATACCCAATCAGTTTGCATTCTCCCTTATACCCCCAGGCAGAGGTCATGGCCGCAAAGATTTCCGACATGCTCTCTTGGCTAGTGAGCAAATCGAATACGGGATAAACAGAGCTACTATTGATGAGTGCTAAGTTCTCAATGGCCTTTTGGAAGCCAGTTGCCACATCATCAACATGGATGAGCGCTGGCCTGGCGTCGGCTTGCAGAGGAATATTGACAGGCTCCACGCCGCCACTTCGAGCTGCTTGAAGGAGGGGGATGATGAATGGGGTCCAGATTGTATTTTCATGGCCATATATCAAAGCCGGTCTCAAAACGGCAACGTCTAGAATATCGGATGCAGCAAGAATGGAGTTCTCAAGCCCAACTCTCCACGCAACTAGTGCTCTTGGAGGAGTAACAGCAGCGGGACCGACAACATCAAGATCATTCACTGCTTTATCGCTGGATCCATGAACCCAGGTACCCGAACAATAAATGAAGCCCAGCTTAGGACCAGTGGTGCCGGCGGCGGCGTAGCCATTCAATCGCTCTTGGCTGATCTCTTTTGCGTGGCTGAGAAACTTGGCTGAGTCTTGATTGGCGCCGGCAATGTCAACGATGATGTCGATGTGGTAATCGCGGACGGCATTCATGTAAATTGCAGGCTCATTTACTGGATCGGCGCTGATAATGGGCGTGACCTCGGCGAGTGCTAATGCTTTGGCCTTGGCTTCAGAACGAGCAATGCCATATACCTTATGCTGGCCGCTGCGCACTAACGTCTCAGCGAGACGCTTGCCAACGTAACCAGTGGCGCCGAGAAGGAGTACTCTAGTCATTTTGCTCTTTGAAAGAAGAAGAAGAAGTCTTTCGGGTCTTGAAGTGAATAAATTTTGTTGTTCTCTCTGGGAGCTATTGTTGACAAATTGGTGTTTGTTGCTTTCACCTGTTTGTTTGAGATGAGGACGAAACAGCCAGGGAGACTTGGTATTAATAGAATATATATATACAAATAGATATATGCCTCTATCTACTCTGTGTGCCTATGAATCCGCGCCTCGATGACGATATGGGCCAATTTCGGAGACAAGCCTGCCCGGTCGGCTTCATGGCGCAGAAGTGAAGGTGCCCTGGATTGCCGAATAGAGTAAATGTCAATCCGTTTTTTCCGATGCAGTCAGTCCATTACTCGTTGAGTTTTTGGAGAGGCTGCCGGAGCGAGTATTACTGTTTTTGGGTTAGTTGGTCCGCCAAAGCCGAGTCGTCGGGTGGAAATACAGAGAAGTGACTCGGACATTGCTCCCTGAAACTAACTCACTAATTCCGGAATATAGCTTGAATGCCGGAATAAGCAATTTTATTGACCTTCAGCGCCGCGCAGGAATTGGGTATTTCACCAGTAACACTTACAACCTCTGCAAATGCAGCCCTTGCTGATGTATATCGGCATTGGCATGCCGAATGCTTCTTCACTCGCAGCATTTTCTTCCAAGACTTACAAAAAGATTGCACTCGGCTGTAATATTGATTGAAGGCGATGGAAGAAAGTCCAATGTCGGATTCCTGGACCTTGGCTCTAATGCCACGCGATACTCATTCATCTATCTCTATCACTTGCCTATGGCCTGCACTGCCCTTCATCTTGTCATGGAGACTTTTGGAACCCATAGTCGCTTTTACATTGGTCAGTATGCTAACTAAGCCCACCACTTAGAGATCGCCTCATATATATCTCGATTGAACGCGTAGATACGTCTGCATGTTAATGTACACTGGGTCCCACACTGTAGCCATGTATTTCACCACGGCCTGCTCGTTTTCACTCCTCTGTGGCCTGATTTCATATTCTTGAGCTCCCATCAACAGTGACCATACGCAAGCATTCTATGATATGTATTACATATTCCCCCCCATCTCCAACTTGACTATAATTGAAGCTAACATTATCATCAGAAAAAGCGGGTATGAGGGAAAACGGGAGCCCAGAAGAGCACAAAGATCGTCCCTTTAACATTTTACAGTGCTGTGCACGTGATCTTTTGTGCTTGAGTCATCTGGTGGAAAAACAGGCGCTTAGCCATATAGGTTAGTTTGGTCAGCCAACGAATCTCTACCCTCGGCATATGACACCAACGAGGCCGCTATTGATTGGGTGTTGGGGAAGGGCGTAATATGCGCCCTCTGACAGCGGTTGCAACGAGGCGATTGAAGCCGAATACTAAATTCAATCAACACTTGCTTTTTATTATTCTGTTCCTTTTCTTTGATCTTCCTCGCAAGCCAATTTTCCTCACCTGGATCACCCAACCTCAACCCCAGCTCTCTGTGTTCCTGGAGGCCTTAATAAGTGATATCCCCGCTCTCGCTACGGAGCACTTACCACCATGTCTCTCTCAGCACGAGCCAAAGAGTCCGAAAAGGCCAGTCAAGAACTTATAATATGGAAGGTTCTGCAGGATTTATGGGATCCAGACACCAAACCTTCTGGAATCGTCAGTTTAGGCGTCGCTGAGAACAGGCTGATGCATGACACTCTCTCAAAGCACATCCATGAAAATTTGACCTTATCGAACCATGCATTTACTTACGGAGATGGTGCGTCAGGGTCCAATCATCTCAGAAAATCCATGTCCAGGTTTCTCAACAAACATCTCAAGCCTATTATGCCTATTCAACCGGCTCACATCTCCATCACAAACGGATGCAGCGCAGCGATTGAGCACCTCTCCTGGGCCTTTGCGAATCCTGGAGAAGCATTTTTACTGGGGCAACCATACTACGGGACATTCATTGAAGATTTAACGGCACGGACGGGCGCAAAAGTTGTACCAGTGCCCTTTCACAGTATCGATCCTTTAAGCGAGAACGCCGTCGCCAAGTATGAAGAAGCCCTGAAAGAGGCAGAGGCCAAGGGGACAAAAGTGGCGGGACTGGTTCTTTGTAATCCACACAACCCATTAGGGCGCTGCTACTCTCGAGATACTATTATTGGGATTCTCAGGCTTTGCCAAAAGTACCAGATTCACTTTATCAGCGATGAGATTTATGCCCTGTCCGTCTGGGAAAATACAGTTGATACCGATGTTCCGCTCCAGTCATTTACGTCTTGTCTCAGCATTAATCTGGATGATATTATCGACCCATCTCTGGTCCACGTTGTTTGGGGCATGTCCAAGGATTTTGGGGCAAATGGCATCAGAGTGGGCGCTCTCATTTCGCAGGCTAACCAGTCCTTGCATGCTGCACTGATTCCCGTTAACCTCTATAGCTCAGCATCATCTATTTCGGACCATGCTACAGCTAACATCCTTGATGATGATGATTGGGTAGAGTCCTATATCGCTGAGAACAGGAGAAGGCTGGCACAGCAGTACAAATCAGTTGTTTCATGGGCCAAGGAGAACGGTATCACATATAAGCATGGCGTGAACGCGGCTTTCTTCTTGTGGGTAGACTTGGGAAGCGTTTATAAGCCATTACATCCCGATGTCGCTACGGGCGATTTGAACAAAACGATCGCCACGGCATTACTTCGCCGCAAGGTGTTTCTTGCATCTGGGACAGCGTTTGGATCGGAGGAACCCGGCTGGTTTCGAATTGTGTTTTCGCACCCCGACGACTATCTGCATGAGGGTCTAAAAAGAGTGCTTACTGCGTTAACGGACCCTTGACCCGCTCTAGTGGTGGAATTATGAGCCTCACGAGACTAGTAAACATAGCGGAAGTTCAACAGAATATCCCGTACCATAATCCTATGACGGATGGGACAACTGTATGGTCACTCGCAGAATGAGTGATCCAGCTTTCATAAGTTCGGGCGCGTGCTGTGCACAAGGCTGAGGCTAGAAAGGCAATAAACAATGGAAGTTGCGCTCCGAATTCTGCACCCCTAATGAAAACAATGCTGTACTCCATCGTCGGCCGACTCTGGTTACATTAGCGTCAGACTGCTTTAGAGACACTTTAGGAAGTTTTTAGCGCCCCAGACACGGTTCGAATTCTTTCCACATGTAAACTATGGAGTAAGAAAAAATCGCAGCCCTGTATTCTTTGACAAAGAGCAGGCTATTTTGGCATAGCGGATGTACGAACCGTTGATTTCAATGTGAGGGGAAAGTGGGGATGTCACAATGAAGGCCCCGTAGAGCGCGCCCTCTGTAACCCTTAGGTTAGAGAGTACGAAGTAGAGAAAGGAAAGACGTGGACCAGGAATCAAGATGTGGCTTACGGCAGATGGAGCCTCGTGGCGGGAGGTTGAATAGGAGGATATTTCCTGCCTATTGGCTTATCCTTTGGCTGCAGGACCATTGTGTTAGGGGCCATAGGTGTTTCTGCAACGTTGATGGATCATGAGATTTGTAACTGCAATGCAAGGGCAAGGAAGAGTCGGTAGATTCGTCGGAAGCATTCACACTGGCAGTCGGATCGTGACCTCCGACCACCCGGGCTTTTTACCCACCCTAGCTCAGATAGGAAGGCCAAGATAAGAATGATACAGATGATCCAGACGTCATGATCCACGGTTCTTCTCGACTTTTTGCCTGCTTGGAATCTAGTCCAGCTTTATCTCCATTACAAGAACCAGGCTGCCGATTTCCTCATTTTACCAACATCCTTGTTCTCAGTACCCCCACAAAGTCGATACGTCTCGAGCGCCGTTGTTCGGGGCCCTTGCAGGGAAGGATAATCTCATCGAGTCTCAGCCATTAATCTATTACTCATTGGAACTAATCACATCTAACCGGTGAATCGGTAAATCGGCCAACGGTAAGTTGGCAATGATTTCCGCGGTATGGTGTAATGAATGGCAGGGAGGGAGGACGTGAGGGGTGGTGGGAGG